>WOVY01002482.1:0-243582 GCA_013436015.1 Rhipicephalus annulatus | reverse complement strand
AAATTGCGACTTATTTGGGTCGATGGCTAAATTGGTTAACGTGGTTGTAGGAGGGGGTGTTAAATGAGTGAACACGTACACACGTATGCGAAAGGGCGGCGCTGGTCGAAGGGACGTCGATCATTGTGTTTGTGGATTCGTTGGAATTCATTTCACCGCGACCTTGGACGTCGACGCGCCGTACAAACCAACCGATGAGCGGCAACTGAGCGAGCGAGCGCCGACCTTGAGTATATATATACAGCGCGACGGCGCATGCGCTGTCAGCTGTCGAATGTTCTCGAAGCGCGACGCCACATGCGCGTCCACTGGAGAATCAGGAGAATTGTAGATGTCGAACGCGGTGTGTAGAGGAGGAAGGGTGCACAGATGGGGGAGGAGTGAAGCGCGCGCGGTGTGTAGAGGAGGAAGGGATGCACAGATGGTGGAAGAGTGGGCGACGGCGCGACGGCGCATGCGCGCGCGTCAGCTGTCGAATGTTCGAGAAGCGGTGCGGACGGCGCACTACAAGGCGCGAGTATAAGATGCTTCCGCATCTAATAAAAAAAAGAACAGGACCAAGCACTGACCCCTGCGGTACTCCAGATTGAACAGCGGTGTGGCGGCTATTCACCCCATTAGCAGCAACATACTGAGAACGATTGTTAAGAAAGAGTTCAATTCAAGTTAGTAATTTTCTGTCAAGGTTTATTTGAAGTAGTTTGTGCATTAATAAACTGTGGGAAACTTTGTCGAACGCTTCAGAAAAATCCAAAAATATGCAGTCGGCCTGAGAAGAGTGATCCAGTATAACGTTCAGTTTATGTGTGAAAGATGCCAGTTGGGTCTCGCAAGAGTATGTTTTTCGGAAACCATGTTGTGCTAGGGTAAAGAATGAATTATGTTGAATTCCAATGGCGGAGTCGGTGCAGCCGACCGACTTCGCGAGCGAGCACTCGACTCTGGCGTAGAGCAAATCCTCTAAATCCGCCATCGGAACACAACCCGCCCTGCTGGAGCAAGGCGGAAGCTGCCGCGTTACCCAGGATACCTTGCGCGTGGTCTTTTCCGCTGTCTGGTTCCCACGTGGTTTACCAGCATCGCCGCATCGTTCGTTTGCTTGTTCAGCGCTATTCACCTATGTGGAATGGATATCACGCCAAGCGTGCAACAGCTATTGTCCACGATGTCTGCTGTCACTATCGGGTAGCAGAAGCATTGCCGCACGCTTTGCCGAGGTAGCCGAGCCGTCCATGCCGTCCACCATTATCAACACAACTCGCGCCGCGCCAGCCACGCCCCCAAGCAGGCAAACGTGTTAAAGGAAATACATCACGTGGAGTTCCGGTGCACTCCATCGATTTCGGCGGAGCAGTTTTTCCTGCTCCACGGAGGGACTCTCGCTCTTAATCCCCTCCGGCTCTCCCATTGGAACTTTTGACTCTCGCTCTCACTATGTCAATGAAACACACTTGCTCTGAAAGGAGCAGAAAAACTTGCTCCGACTCTGCCATTGGAATTCAACATTAGATTCGAGGAATTTTACAAGGTTCGAAAATAAGATGTGTTCTAATATTTTGCACGGTATACTGGTAAGTGATAAAGGTCGGTAATTAAGTGGGAAATGGCGGTTACCAGCTTTGTGAAATGGGGTCACCTTCCCGATCTTCCATTCAGCGGGCAGGCAACCTTGGTCGAGTGACTGCAGAAAGATCATTGTTAGTATGACCGATGAAGAAGCACACGTACTCTTTAAGAATTTCGGGTCAATTTGGTCACAACCGGGAGCGGAAGACAATCTTAAAGACCTAATTATCGCTTCAACACCACTGCAATCAATACATATCGGAAGCATAGCGGGATGGGGAAAGGGTTCTGCGTTAGGTAAAACATCATTTGCATCAACGGAAAACTGAGAGGAAAAAACATCGTTTAGAACGTTCGCACATAATTCAAAAGGAATTTGATTTCCGCTAGCATCTTCTAGGGTGATTGCGTCATTGGGTTTAGGGTTTATTGTGCGCCAGAATTTTTTAATATCGTTCGTTAGCATGGATGGTAACGCGTTTTGTAAGTAATAACTTTTGGCCTTTTTTAGTGCTGTTACACAATTTCTAGACGCGAGCTTGTAGGCATTCCAGCGTTCTCCATTCCCGCATTTCTCGGCAGACCTGTATAATCGTTTTTTTTTGTTCGATAGGCGCTTTAGGTGTGCGTTCAACCATGGGGAATCTTGGGTCATTGTTATTGCGTGAACAGGAATGTGTTTGTTTGCCAAGTTGGCAACAGCAGCTGAATACATGTCCCAATTTTCTTGCACACTGCGTTCGTGAAAGTTTTCCAAAAAAGTACTAAGAAATGAACCAAGTTGACTGTTAATGACTTCAAAGTTTGCTTTTGAATAGTTTTTGATCATTTTTGTTTTTTAGGCTTCTTGGGACGCTGAATATTTAGCTGGAATGATATCAATGAATGATCACTAAAGGCAGGTGACAGTGTAATATCCGAGACAAGCTCTGGCCTCGACGTTAGTACGAGATCTAGGGTGTTCGAAGGAAATCGTGTTGGCTGAGTAATAATTTGGGTGAGAGAAAAGACAGTGAATAAGTCTAGGAACTCTTGGCTAATAGTCGAGTAAGGCTGCATAATCAGTGTATCTGAAGTCCATGATATGTTCGGCAGGTTAAAATCGCCAAGCAAAAACAGTAATAAACGTCGTCGAGACCGCAACACTGCCACTGTCTTACAGAGTGATGGAGGTGCTGAGTACTTGTTCGGGGATGGCTCCGAATCCCTTTCGTAAACGCCGTAGCCACGGCGTTCGTCCTGCTGGTGTTTTCAGCAAAATAGTGAAATATCGCCCCAAATGCCACAATAGTAACATATTGAACGAGGCGAGCACCAGGGGGCGTGGAGTGCTGGAGCTTTCACTGGTGCTGGTACTGGCGCTGGTACTGGTGCTGGGACAGGCGAGTGAGGTGCAAATGCTGCTACGTTGGACTGTTCAGGAACAGAATGCGCGTGCTGAACCAAGGTAGGTGGCATGGCAGCGACTTGGGCATACGTCATGGGTGGCGCAGGAATGTTCGATGGGAGAGCACTGGCCATGGATGAGTGCTCATCTTTGATAATCTCGCGCAGACCAGCAGGTGGAGATTGAGGCCGAGGGGCAGGTGCACACGACTACCCATGTGCTTGAAGTTCCTCGCGAATCACAGTGCGAATCAGTGTGTGCAAATCCGCATCCGAGGAAGGCCGACTGTCACTGGCGTCTGGGTAGTCTAGGTACAATCGAATGGCTTGGAGTTCATCAAGATGTTGATATGTGGTGATGACGTACTCAACTGTGGTGGGGTTTTTAGCAGTCAGAGCGTTAAACGCGACATGGCTTATCCCTTCGATAATGTGGCGAACACGATCAGCTTCTGTCATCGCCGAGTTCACGTGGTGGCAAAGGGCAAGGACGTCTTCAATGTAAGAATTCTACGTCTCCCCAGGATGTTGGGCACGCCCATCGAGCTTTCGTTTCGAAACTTCGGAATGGATGTTTGGTTCCCAGAAATTCTACGGACTTGTTGAGCAAAAGTAGGCCCATCCGGGAAGCTGCTCTTGTGGTTAAACAACCACGTTTTCGCGACATCGGACAGATGGAAGGTGACGTGATGAAGTTTTTGAGCCTTATCCCATTGGTTACAAACACTGGTCATGTCGTATTCTTTCAGCCATACCTCGACATCGTCACATGGAAGACCAGAGAAGATGGGTGTTCGCGCTGCCGGGCGTTGATGGTCCACGTAGGAGTGGTTTGTTGGACAGGGATGCTGGATGTTCCGGGCACCGGAATATTTTTCGAGCCTTGACCTGCGCTCCGCCTATCGGCGAATTCCAATGCACGAGGATGATAAGGAAAAACTGCCTTTGCCACACCCGAGGGACTCTACGAATTTAACGTCATGCCTTTCGGCCACTTCAATGTGCCAGCAACGTTTGAACGAATTGTGTGGCACTGTATTGTGGGGCCTTAGTGGAAAACATGCTTATGTTACCTTGACGATATTGTCATACGTTCTTCAACATTAGAACAGCACTTGCGGTGCCTAGATGATGTTCTGACGTGTCTCGCAGCTGCTGGCCTTCAGCTCAACACCAAAAAGTGCCACTTTGCTAGCAAAAGTATTAAAGTACTCAGGCATCTCGTCAGCAAAGATGGAATCCGGGCTGATCCCGACAAGATTACCGCCGTTCTTCACTTCCTGGTGCCTCAACGCGTCGAAGAGCTCCGAAGCTTTCTTGGCCTTGCGTCATACTTCCGGCGTTTTATACGAGACTTCGCCACCATTGCTGCGCCACTTCACCAACTCCTTTCTTCAGGAGCGTCATACGTATTGTCGGACGAATGCCAGATGGCTTTTGACACCTTAAAAAGTGCCCTAACGGCTGAGCCAGTGCTTTGTCATTTTGATAACGCCGCACACCCACTCTCCTCCGTACTGATGCCAGCGGACACGGACTCTGCGCTGTACCTTTGCTACGAACAGAGCGTTATGGCGAACGTGGGTTCGCATATGCTCTGTTCAGCAGCAGAGAAAAACTACACCATCACCGAGCAGGAGTGCCTCGCCATTGTCTGACCATCCAGAAGTTTCGACCATGTCTTCACGGCCGCCACTTTACCGTCGTCACTGACCAACACGCTTTGTGCTGGTTGTCAACGTTGAAGAATTTGTCTGGACGTCTAGGTCGCTGGATACTTCGTCTCTAAGAATACAAGTTTGACGTTACCTACAAACCGGCAAGAAACACAACGATGCTGATACCGTTAGCCACATTCCTTTACCATCCTCATCAGGCCCTTCTGGCCTGTCGCCAACTGCGAGTGAACCCATCAAAGCGTCTCTGTCAGTTCATTCACTCGCCGCTGTCGACTTTCTTTCTGCCTTCAGCAACGAGACGTTTGCATCCCATCAACGCAGTGACACTTAGTTTCGCTCTATAATTCAGCCCCTTCAAGGGCTCCTCTCGTCCTCCCAACGATCACGCCCATGGACAACTGCGGAACTTCAAGACTGAAAACTCAATTCTTTACCGCTTTGTCTTCCACCCCGAAGGACAGCGCTGAGTTCCTGTCGCTCCTCGCTACCTAAGGGCGCAGAGATTAAAGGCGTTTCACGATGACCCCAAGGCTGGTCATCTCAGTTTTCAAAAAACCAATGAATGCATCCGCAGTCGTTTTGCCTGGCCTGGGCTTTCCAACTGCGTAGCGCGATATGTTGCATTATGCTCGTTCTGCCACTGCCGCAAGTGACCCACTTCCTCCCCGGCTGGTCTTCTACAACCTCTCCAGTGTCTTGACGCTCCCTTTGATGTCATTGGCATTGACCTCTACGCACCACTACCAATATCAGCTAGCGGCAAGCGTTGCATTGTCACAGCAGTTGACCACTTAACAAGGTATGCCGAAACAGCTGCACTTCCTTCAGGATCAGCAGAGCGCATTGCCACATTTTTTCTGGAGGCAATCTTTCTAAGACATGGTGCACTACGCCTATTGAGCGACCGGGACAAGGTGTTTCTCTCAAAACTACTCGAACTAGTCATCCACGCATGTAGTACGATTCATAACATGACTTCCGGTTACCGTACCCGGACAAACGGCCTCACAGAGCGCTTCCATTGAACTTTGACTGACTTGATATCTATGTATATCAAAGACGCTCACACCGACTGGGATACCATCCTGCCTTTCGTGACTTTTGCGTACAATACCGCTACGCAGCGGACCACGGGCTATTACCCAATTCTTTCTCGTCTACGGCCGTCAACCGACATCTCCACTCGACCTCTCCTTTTTTGACGTTCCTGTGAACTCGTCATTGTCTTCGAGTGAGCACTTATTCTCTAGTCTGGCCGATGGTCACCGACGCGCCCACCTCAATACAGAGGCAAGCCAACAAGAGCGGAAGACTCGCTACGATGGTGTCCACCGCGTAGTTCACTTCAATACTGGAGACGAAGTACTGTTGTGGACCCCAACGCGGACTCTCGGCCTGGGTGATAAGTTTCACTCACGTTTCATTGGCCTCTACGCTATAGTCGAACAGACGTCTTCTGTTAACTACCGAGTAACCCCTGTTGTCATGCCTTCCAACAACCGTTTTCGTGGTACGGAGGTTGTTCACCTGTCACATATAAACCATTCGTGCGACGTACACCACCATCATAAACAGCGGCCACATTGGCCGCTTCCCCGCGCGAGGGGGAAATTACTGTAAGCACAATATTTACAGCGTTTGACCTCTTCATCTTCTTCATCTGTATATAATCATCATCACAAAAAACGTCGTCTTCGTTCGAAGCGTTGATCAGGCGATTCAGCCTAATAAAGGAAGTCGAGACCATAACGCTGAGTAAAATCAGGTTCTCTTCTCGGTGAAGAAGAAACCACTTCTCCCCACTCGGAGCCCGAGGCGCACCACCCGCGGTGGTATAGTAAAGTGAGAGAAGTAACGTACGCCGCTATCCAATAGCGGCCATTGGCCTGCTGGTCGCTTGAAGATGAAGCAGAAGCAACGCTGAAGAAGTTCTAGATGGCTGAGAAAAACTTGTATTTACAGTTTTTACAAAACAATGAACATCAATGTTACAAAAAAAAGAAAAGAAAAGCAACTTGGAAATCAACCGACCTCTGTAGGGCGACCCTACGGGGTTCGGCGGAGCCGATGGTGCCTAACACCGCAAGCTCGGTTCAGAACACTTGGCGGAGCCCCGGGGCCTCTTCTTATCCCTTCCTGGCGCTCCGCCCTTACCACACTCTCGGCAAATAATCACCTGCTTGTCCTTTGATTGGACAGTACAGTAAGTAGATAAAAAAAAACCCGCCACGAGGATGCCGCCTTTGTGCACGTGGGACTCATGCACTCTCCCCAAACAACACAACAACCAAAACGTAAATAAAACAAAACTAGAAAAAGCATAGAGGCCAGGGCCAGCTTCGCGGCGCACAATTATCTAGACAGAGCCAGCCGTACTCGGTATTACGACCACGTCAATTTCTTGACGACGGGGCTATAATCCTCTTGCCTCTGTGCGCCGTAAGAGGAACCGTTCGCTGACCGCGCATGTTTCCGCTTACGAGCTCATTTGGCCGGATAAACGGGGACGCAGTCGAAGACATGCTCGATTCAATAATAGGCAACCTAGGCGTCGAACGGGTGGCCATTACCATTTTCCGTGTCGCGAGCCCGCTTCTGAGAGCTACTGGACCAAAGCCGGACCGGCAGAAAAGGTCGTCAGCGACTTCAGAGTTTTTGCAACGCGCGCCGCCGATTCTGCAGGCGCGCAAACAGTACGTGGCCGGGCCATAAGCCGAACCGATGCGAGGAGTCGCCGCGGTGCGCGGGGTCTCGGAAGAGGCCTGTTGATGCACCGACTGCCAGGGCCGAGAGGCATTTAGGGAGCCGTCACAATGCCGTTTATAATCGCACCCTTTTGTTGCCCCCGTTGGTTCCCTTTTCCTTGAGTTAATAGTAACTCGAAACGCTCGACGGTCTCTGGCATTGAAAAAAGCAGGGTAATATGCTGGCGCTGCGTGTCTGCGCTCGCGGCAAAACCGGTTGGACGCGCTTCGACCGCTTGTCACTCAAGCAACGCTGGCTGCCCGCGGCTGACATTCCCTCCCAAGCTTACGCCGCAAAGCAAATAAAAGCAAACAAAAATTGCCGTGCTACCAATTCTTACCGCGGTCCTACACGCTGCTACTGTCTTACAATATATATATATATATATATATATATATATATATATATATATATATATATATATATTGACGAAGGCCGTTCGACGGTCGAAACGTAGAGAAGACCGTGCCACGGCCGAAACGTAGAGTAAACAATTGTCAAATTTTCGTAAGTGCGCTCCTTTATTCCTAATTACATTTGCACCGGACCCACAGAATTTCTTTTTTGAATCACACACACACACACACACACACACATATATATATATATATATATATATATATATATATTTACGTATTTACAGTACCTTACAGAGCCCTCGAGGGGCATCGTGTAAGGGGGGGCGGTACAGATAATATGTTAGAAAAATATATATGCATAATATCTACACATACATAGGCAAATAATGAATATAATGGAAAATGCAGTTACATTTATGAACATGTGAGCAAAATACATACTAGAAAAGTGAGTTACAGTGTGTGAAGGTGAAATATAAAAAAAACTATTATGACAGTAACTACAACCTAGCAATAGTGCAAAAACATCGGCAACAGTCCGATAAACACTGATGATTACGAAGATGCGATAGAGCAGTTTTTGGTGCATAAGTATTTTTTAAGAGTATAATAGAACTTTGTGTGGTCTTGTTCTGATGCAAGATTATCAGGCAAATCGTTCCACAAACGAATAGCTCGTGGAAGAGTCGACTCACTGGTTGAAAGCGTCAGTATTGCCGTACATGCGTGATAAGCTAAAGGTGTTATATAGTCTGCTTGAAGTTCAATGTGCTAGATTAAGGTGAACAGATGGCATCATGCTGGTGTGGATGAGTTTGTGAAAAAATGATAAAAGTGAGATGTCGCGGCGAATTTTCAGTTGCTCGAGTGCAAGGCTATGTTTAATTTGTGTTACGCTGGACGGGTAGCTGTGATTACGCGCTATGAATCGACTAGCTCTGTTCTGTATACATTCTAACTTATCTATGAGGTATTGTTGATATGGTGACCAAAGGGAGGATGCGAACTCCAGTTGAGGACAGATTAGAGCAAGATAAGCCAGTTTGCGCACATCGGAGGGAGCACTGTATAGACTTCGGCATAGAAAACCTAATGATCTTGATGTGTTGCCACAGATAGAAGTGATATGTGTGGGCCACGAAAGTGTAGAAGTTAAGTTTATGCCGAGGTATTTGTAATGAGTAATGCGTTTTACAATGCTATTATCAATTTTGTATTGGCTATTAAAGTTATCACGTTTGCGACTAAAGGTGATAAGTTTGCATTTGGAAACATTAAGTGTCATCCGCCATGTTTCGCACCACTCAATTATATGCTCGAGGTCTTTTTGAAGAGTTAGATGATCGCTATTGTTTCGGATGGGACGATAAATAATGCTGTCATCGGCAAATATACGCATACATGAGGATAAGTTGTCAGGCAGGTCGTTAATGTAGATGAGGAAAAGTAAGGGACTTAGAACACTGCCCTGTGGTACACCAGAGGAAACGTAACAGATTGATGAAGAGTGATTGTTGGCGATAGTGAATTGTTGGTGGTTAGTTAGGAAGTTTCTGAGCCGTGTTAGCGTGAGTGAATCAAGTTTTAGTGATGACAGTTTTAATATCAAGCGACAATCAGCAACACTATCGAATGCCTCTGCAAAATCAAGAAATAAACAATCTGTCTGTAGATTACTGTTCATGTTAGAATGTAGGTCGGTGGTGAACTCAAAGAGTTGAGTTTCGCAAGAACGACCCTTTCGGGACCCGTGCTGGTTTGAGAAAAAGAAATAGTTAAATTCTAGATGCGCATAAATGTTAGAAGCTATGATATGCTCAAGCATCTTGCAACATGTGCACGTCAAGGAAATGAGGCGATAATTTCCAGGTGAACTTTTACTACCACTTTTACGAACTGGCACTTCCTTCGGTATCTTATAGTCAGAAGGTAACATTCCTGTAGCGAGCGACTGCCGAAAAATGGGAAACAGGATATTGCCAGACACATAAACAGCGTTCTTTAATATTTTTGAAATGATATCTTCAATACCAGAAGATGATGACATCTTCAGATTTTCAATCATTTTAACTATGCCTTCAATTATGATATCTATAGGTGACATGAATGAGTAATCGCGTTCAACAATTTCTGGAAGATGGGCATGCTCGCTAGTATACACGGAGCACAGCAAAGAGAAATTCCTACTCGCCGTTCCTTCGGCCTTGCAACCCGAAATCCTCGAAACTTGCCATGTTGACCCAGCAGCAGGACACCTCGGAGTGAGTAGAACATCGGCTCGCATCCGCACCAAGTACTACTGGCCAAAGTTACTGGATGCTGTACAGCATTTTGTAAGGACATGTAGAGATTGCCAGAGACGCAAAACGCCTCCATTGAGCCCTGCAGGATTTCTCGAACCAATCCAACCACCTGAGTCTCCGTTTGAACAAATAGGAACGGATATTTTTGGTCCATTTCCTACGTCAACAATGAAAAATGGATAGTAGTGGCGACAGGTTACTTAACCCGGTATGCCGAGACAGCCTCTCTCACCACGGGCACGGCTAGAGAAGTCACATAATGTTTCGTCACTAACATTGTACTACGGCATGGTGCCTTAAAGGTGGTTGTCATGGATCGAGGAACTGCGTTCACAGCCGATGTGACGCAGTCCATAATGAAACCTACCCACACACGTCATAGGAAAACAATGGCTTACCACCCCCAAGCGAATGGACTAACCAAGCGACTCAAAAGACCTCTAACCGATATGTTGTCCATTTAAGTTGACTTGGAACATCATACGCGGGACAAGATACTGCCGTACGCCACTTTCGCTTATAATACTGCTGTGCCGGAGATTACTAAAGTGATGCCTTTCCAGCTAGTCCATGGTCGAATAGTTATCACACCATTAGGTGCAATGTTGCCTGTAAGCGAATAGACCGAGCACACACCAGACATCAGCGAATTCATTCAGCGAGCCGAAGAAGCACGGCAGTTGGCGCTACATCACATAAAACAACAACACCACGTTATCCACTACGTAATACACAGGCACCAATACCAAGAACACGTACGAACTTCGAAGGTCAGCCCTCCGTTATCAGATACCTGCACTAATAAATCGTATATCTTCACAAATAAATTTTCGATATCCCATTCCATAGATTTAAAAAAACAAATTAGACTTTTTCTATTAAATGACTGTGCAGCCGTTACAGCATAACCTCATTAACTGCCACTGCACCACTGTTCTTGCATTGCATTTTTATACGTTCAAATGTTTGCATTTTCAGTATGTGCAGTTATCCTAGTTATATGGGTGCATTTATTCTGATGCATTTCCCTGTTACATTTATTTCATCTGTGCATTTTGTTGTACTTCCTTTTATTTACTTTGCTATGTACCGATGCTATTATATCTTGTCAAGTTGTATAATTTGTATCATGTCGTGTTAGTTATACTTTTTATTTGCTGCTGCCTGTAACGGTTCCCCAGGTTCCTTCAAGTTGTTTTTCAACAGCTTTTTTGCCTGGGGAACCCCACACTTTTTGTGTTGGAAAGAAACCCAAACCCAAACCCAAACCCAAACAACGCGTAGATGCAAACCGTTACAACCTTCGGCGGAGAGGAGTCCACTACGCACCAGGCGACCTAGCTTGGATTTGGACTCCCTTGCAGACGCCTGGCCTCTCCGAAAAGCTTCAGCGGCGCTATTTCAGCCCTTACCGAGTCCTTCGTCACGTCAGCTCCTTCAGCTACAAGATGTCATCGGAAGGACCAGTGAGCTCATCAAGATGCCGAAAGAGCACAGAAATCGTGCATATAGTCTGAATGAATCCATACTATGACAGGCAATGAACATCGATTTCTCCAATAGAAACCACGCATTCAGACCATCTTAGCAACAATGCCTTTACGCATTGCGACGATGCGTTCTTGGAGGAGGGATAATGACGCAAGACAGACGCAGTCTTCAAACTACGCGCGCTAGTTCGTGCGCCCCCAAAGAGACCAGTGGCCCGATGATGATATCAGAAAAGGCCGTGACGGCGCGCACCTTCTCAGCACGGGATTTTGACGAAAAAGAAGTGGTGCACCACTAGAGGGCTTCTGGGAAATTGATTCCTTTTGCTGATCGCCTGATTCTGATAGAAACGCTGCTACATTTTCCTTCACCTTTCGGGCACAAGTTAGCCTCAATAAACAGTTATTCTTAGTTATTTTTCACGATATCGATTGTGCGACACTATATATATATATATAAGGCCTATATGCAGAAGAATAACTTCGGCTGCCGCAAGGTTATAAATATGAAAGTAAATGCGCTTTCACATAACAACTGTTTATTCTGCCGACGTTTCGACGGGAGCGCCATCTTTTTCAAGGCATAATAATATTTACAAATGTTCAGTGTCCTCTTATAGGCTGTCGAGACAGGAGGCAAGGGGTCAAAATAAAAGTAAAAAGCAAAAACAGAAAAAAAGAAAAAGGAACAACAAAAAAGGAAACGTTAAAGAAATATAGAAAATCCAAGAGAACAAGCAAGACCGACACAGCGGAATTAGAAAGGGGCAGCATCTCAACAGCGTAGGGCGGAGGTAGACGAGATATGCCATCATTGTCAACAATACGTCCGCCACACCCACTCTTTCCCAAGCGGGCGGTGTGCCGCCGTTGTTGTATTTCACCTTCCTGTGTAAATCCGCTGGTGGCTCGTTCCTCTTTGAAGTTTAGGACAATTTCATGAGGAAAGCTTAAGCACTTCGAGTGCGTGCTGGTGGCGTCGGGAGGAATGAAAAAGCCGGTGATTGAGGCGCTGCCATCAATATTTATTATATGCAATTGCTCCTGTCAGCGAAGAAACAGAAAATGTGCGTTAAAAATGCGGGGGGGGGGGACTGTACGACATCTGTGACCGCTTATCTCTGCATTCCGGCTGTGCTTGAAGAGGCTAACCTATTTCTATGTTGTCAGATGCATAGGTTTAAAGCTTTGTTAGCGGGTAATAGTATTGTCGTAATGAGAGCGCACTGATTTGAGAGAAGCGTTTGCGCCTTTTAGTGGTCGTAGCGCTGACAGGCTGCCTTGGTGTTCATTTATCCCGTATTTTATCGTGTTTAATTTGTAGATAAAATAAGATTCCCGTTGTTCCTGTTCTCTGATTGTTCGAAAGTTGTTTTCTAATAGTGTAACCCTGATGTCATTAAAGCTTTGGTTTTAATGTGCTGTGTTTTAAAAGTAGAAGGCGTGGCAGGGATCGTACATGTGCGCGATTTTTGTTGAATCTAATTCTAAACGGATTGTCTGTCTGGCCCACGTATTGCTTATTACATACCGCACAGTCCAGGAGGTATATGACGTTGTCTGAGTCACAGTCTAGTGCACCTCTTATCCTGTGCTTAAAATACGAGTGGGTGCTTTTCGCTACTGTCGTTGTCTGCATGTGTTCGCATACCTTGCATCTGTGTTTTCCGCAAGGTTGACACCCTCTTTGAGATTTCACGCCTATCTTTGTATTTATAAATGATCCTTTATACTTTTCGGCCGTCTGTTTACCACACAAGGAGGAGAAGTGAAAATTTTGGATAGTCGCACGCTCTGTTCCAATATGTTAAAGTGTTTTCTTAGGACCTTGTTTATGTTTGGTGGTTTGCTCGTGAAAGTTAATAGAAAGTTTTTGTTGAGGGGTTGGTCGGCGTTTTTCTGGTGGTTTAGAAGAATCTGGCCGTTCAGAGTTTCAGCTTTTTTGATGGTGTCATCGATGATAGCTGGCGGGTATTCTTGATTAAGGAGTACTTTACGCATATGTGTGCTGTTTTTGTGGAAGTCCTTGGTGTGGGAGCAGATTCGTTGGAATCTGTGTGCTTGGGAATAGGGAAGGCTCGTCTTTCAATGTCGCGGGTGGCAGCTTTTGAAGTGCAGGTATTGTTGCCTGTCCGTAGGTTTTTTGTATACGCTAGTTACCAACGCACCGTTGCAACTTGAATGAGTACATCAAGGAAGTTTATTTCATTGTTGGACTAGGAGTGTGTAAAATAAATGCTTGGGTGTACATGGTTAAATGCCTGTATGAAGTTGAGGAGCTCGTTTTCTGAATGTGTCCAAATTATGAATTTAACATCTAGGTATCGCGTATAGAATAATGGTTTGATATCACAACATGAAAGAAAATTGGACTCTGTGTGGTGCATGAATATGTTAGCCTAGTATTGGGCTTTCTTGTACCCATTGCCGTGCCATTGATTTGAAGGTAGTACTGGTTGTTAAATTCAAAGCTGTTCAATTCGAGTACAAGTCTTGTTAAGATTTCTATTACTTTTTGCTTGGATATGTGACAGGGTTGTGGGTGCCAAACAATTCAACAAGCGCCCTTACACCATCGTCATGTGGGATATTTGTGTAGAGTGAGCTAACATCCAATGTTACGAGAAATCCACCGTCTGGGATTTTTACGTCCGATATTTCTCGAAGGAAATGGTTTGTGTCACTCAAGAAGGACTCATGTGTGGGTGATATGTCTTCGATAAACAAATCAATATAACTAGAAATAGGTTCCGTTAACATTCCCGCGCCTGATATAATGGGTCTGCCAGGGTTTCTCTCTTCATGAATCTTCGGCAGCATGTAAAAACGACCAGGCGCTAAATGTACTGTAGTAAGTGCCTTTTTAAGCTTTGAATCAATGGCCCCTTCGCGTGTGAGATCCTCTAGGGTTGTTACAATGACACTTTTGTGCTCGGTGGTAGGGTCAGAGTCGAGGTGTTTGTAGAATTCTTTGTTATTTAGTTGGCCCTTGCCTTCCTCATTGTAGTCCGATCTATTCAGAATAACAATCACGCCTCCTCAGTCTGCTTGTTTAATGACGAGATCATCGCAGTTGCTCAACGGGAGTAGTGCCTCTCTTTCTTTTTTTGATATGTTATTCATGCTAGGTTTGTGCACCTTGTACGCTTGTATAACATCTTCCTGAACCGAGTCTATATAGAGATCCAGATGTCGAGCTCTGTTGGTGTCTGGGGTCCATTGCCGTCCGATTACCCCACAAAAAAGTGCGTTATCTATTTGGGGTTTATCGAAGAAATATTCTTCCAATCGTAAATTTTGTTCGAAGTCGTCCAAGTCTTTTAGGAGCGTGAATTCATCGTACCTTCCGTTGCCAGAGAAGAATGTAAGTCCGCGTGATGGTACACTCAGTTCTTCTTTGCTAAGTTCTTTATCGGAAAAGTTGATAATGTTTGGCTCTTTGAGGTGTGGTGGCAAACTTTTTTACACGTGAGGTGGTTTGGTATTTTTTCTGTAAGCACCAGCCGGTATAGCTTGTGACACGATGTGCCATGCGAATTTTTTTCTCTTAAGTTTTTCTCTTTCCTCCGTTTTTTTTTGTGCTCAATTGCGTCGAGTTGTTTAGCTTCCCACTCCAAAAGAGGAAACTTATTTCTTATTTACCACTCTTCGTCTGTCAGTGCGTTTAAAGTCTTTCTACAGTGTTCAATGGTGACCTTAGTTAGCTCTTGTGTGGTGAGATCGAGAATTTTGTTCCACCGTTTCATTTCCCTTTTGGCAAAGTTATGTATCGATGGTGTTAGCGAAAAGCGCAGCCCCTTCGGAGCCGTACCCACCAGTACATATTGTTCGAGGCTTTGCACGTGAAGTTCGTGCCGTATTCTTTTGTCAATAAATTTTCTAAGTTTTAGAAAATTTGGATCCGTACCATGGCCTAATTCATCTAAAACGGACGGTGTTTGCCCACTCGCACAGCAAGTATGTCACTTTGCCCAGACGCGGCGAATAGAGCCGCAAGGTACCCGGAGGTCTTACCTGGTTTGGGTTGGAGCTCCATCCCGTTGTGCCTCCCGTGACGAGCTGGCCTGTAGACTACTGCTGTTGCCTGCTGGTGGTTGCTGCTTGCTCTTGGATAATGTTGGCTGCTGATTTTTTCTGCTTGCGGGTGGTTGATTTTAGCCACTGGTTACTGTTGATTGTGGTACAGCTGGCCGTCGTTGTTGGCCCGGATTAACCTTTGTTACTGTTTCCGGGGTGTGTCTCGTAGGCGTCGTCGACAGCCGTGGCAAACGTGATGGCGCTTGTGCACTCGGTGAGGGGGGTCCCGACGGGATATGCTGGCCTGTGGAAGGGGCAACGGCTGTTTCTGGGGTTGCTTGGTTCTCTTTCTTCCCTTCGCCGCCTCGACTGTTGGCATCGGGAGGGTCACGCAGATGTGCCTGAAAGTAGGATGGCGTCTTCCGAAGCTCCTACGCCTCCGCCTCCGGTTGTGGCGCGTGTTCCATCCAGTTGATGATGCATGGCCACCGTAGGTCGAGGAGCAGGTTGTAGATGTTCGAGGCTAGGAGAGACACTCCGGCGAAGCACGGGTGCAGACCATCGGCCGCGAGCACGGTCCACGGCGGGAGCGCGTCGATGCGATGGTTCACATAGAAGCACAGGATAAGAGGTCCACTAGACTGTGACTCAGACAACGTCATATACCTCCTGAAATGTGGGGTATGTAACAAGCAATACGTGGGCCAGACAAACACTCCGTTTAGAATTAGATTCAACAACCATCGCGCACTTGTACTATCCCTGCCAGGCCTCCCACTTTCAAAACACAGCACATTAAAAGACCACAGCTTTGATGACATCAGGGTTACACTATTAGACAACAATTTTCGAACAATCAGAGAACGGGAACAACAGGAATCTTATTTTATCTACAAGTTCCACGCGATAAAATACAGGATAAATGAACACCCAGGCACTCTGTCAGCGTTACGACCACAAAAAGACGCAAACTTTTCTCTCAAATCAGTCCGTTCTCATTACGACAATACTAATACCCGGTAACAAAGCTTTTAACCTATGCATCTGACAACGTAGAAATGGTTTGCCTCTTCATGCGCAGCCGGAACGCACAGTTAAATGGTCCCGGATGTCGTACAGTCCCGTCCCCCTCTTTTTTAACGCACATTTTCTGTTTATTCACTGACAGGAGCTATTGCATATAATGAATATTGACGGCAGCGCCTCAAACACCGGCTTTTTTATTCCTACCGACGCCACCAGCACGCACTCGAAGCGCTTAAGCTTTCCCCATCAAATTGTCCTAAACTTCAAAGAGGAACGAGCCGCCAGCGGATTACACAGGAAGGTGAAATACAAGAATGGCGGCAGACCGCCCGCTTGGGGAAGAGTGGGTGCGGGAGAGGTATTGTTGACAATGATGGCATATCTCGACTACCTCTGCCCTACTTTGTTGAGATGCTGCCCCTTTCTAATTCCGCTGTGTCGGTCTTGCTTGTTCTCTCAGATTTTCTATATTTCTTTAACGTTTCCCGTTACGTTGTTTCTTTTTCTTTTTTTCTTTTTACTTTTATTTTGACCCCTTACCTTCTGTCTCGAAAGTTTATAAGAAGACACCGACCATGTGTAAATAGCATTATGCCTTGAAAAACACGGGGCTCCCTTCGAAACGTCGGCAGAATAAACAGTTGGTATGTGAAAGCGCATCTACTTTCATATTTATAACCTTGCGGCTACCGAAGTTATTCTTCTGCATATAGGCCATATATATATATATATATATATATATATATATATATATATATATATATATGTATATGTATATATGCCCGCTCATAAGAAGTTCACGTGCTACGTGACGCCAAACATGCGCATAAGAGTGTTTTCACACTCGTCGTTTGGCTTATAGATGGCGCTGACTGTCACTCCGTACTTCTAAATTCACAGATATACCCAAAAAAGTGGATGGAGGGAGGGCCGCTGTGATAGCTCAGTGGTTAGAGCATCGAACGCGTAAATCGAAGGTCGTAGGTTCGATTCCTGCTCACAGTTGGTAATTTTTTCATCCCCTTTTCTTTCTTCTTATTTAAATTCCATTGGTTTTATTAACTTCCCCTGTACATTCCTTGGCATTACTGTCTGTTATATCTCATTAATATTGTGTTAAAACACGGAAAAACGAGCCCTTAGGTATACACTTCTTTCCCTTATTTCATTGAACGAGGGTCTCGTACTGGCAGACTTGGTGTGTTTAGGTTGTATAAGAGGGACAATTATCCAGCTGCCCGCTCATAATGAGTTCACGTGCTACGTGACGCCCAAAATGCGCATAAGAGTGTTTTCACACTCGTCGTTTGCCTTATAGATGGCGCTGACTGTCACTCCTACTTCTAAATTCACAGATAAACCCCAAAAAGTGGATGGAGGGAGGGCCGCTGTGATAGCCGAGTGGTTAGAGCATCGAACGCGTAATTCGAAGGTCGTAGGTTCGATTCCTGCTCGCAGTTGGTAATTTTTTCATCCACTTTTCTTTCTTCTTATTTACATTCTATTGGTTTTAATAACTTCCCCTGTACATTCCTTGGCATTACTGTCTGTTATATCTCATTAATATTGTGTTAAAACATGGAAAAACGAGCCCTTAGGTATACACTTCTTTCCCTTATTTCATTGAACGAGGGTCTCGTACTGGCAGACTTGGTGTGTTTAGGTAGTATAAGAGGGACAATTAATCAGCTGCCCGCTCATAGTAAGTTCACGTGCTACGTGACGCCAAACATGCGCATAAGAGTGTTTTCACACTCGTCGTTTGGCTTATAGATGGCGCTGACTGTCACTCCTACTTCTAAATTCACAGATAAACCCAAAAAAGTGGATGGAGGGAGGGCCGCTGTGATAGCTCAGTGGTTAGAGCATCGAACGCGTAATTCGAAGGTCGTAGGTTCGATTCCTGCTCACAGTTGGTAATTTTTTCATCCACTTTTCTTTCTTCTTATTTTCATTCCATTGGTTTTAATAACTTCCCCTGTACATTCCTTGGCATTACTGTCTGTTATATCTCATTAATATTGTGTTAAAACACGGAAAAACGAGCCCTTAGGTATACACTTCTTTCCCTTATATATATATATATATATATATATATGATGCGCAGAACGAAAACCTTTATTTTTATACTTTTTATCCAGGAATCCATCTTCATTCGTGAGAAAGGTTCTCTATTGGCAGAGAAAACGCTATTTATCTCAGAGAAAAACTTTTTTCCCTTGCTGAATGCCAGTCTCTGCCTGGAAAGATGGAAGAATGAGTTCTCTACCTTGTAGTATTACTTTTGCAGAAAAATAAGTGGTGCAAATAATCTATATCTCATCTTTGCAGCATGCCATAATTCTGAAGTTGCATTTCGGTTCTCATTCTGCTCTGTGGACATCAGAGATGTGTTCTAGCCCTTTTAAGTTCTTTGTGCCATTGTGAAATGTTTTTGCATGTTTCATTTGGTTTCCTCTTACAATTGTACAAAACCAGATCTGTTGTTTCAGAGATTTAAAATATTGGTAGTGTGTTTCCATGGGGACCACCTTTCAGTGAGCCGAACGTGCTTTATGTGGCTAACTACGTACCCTAGCACTACCAAGGAAGGATCATCTTTATATTTTTTGGTTAATGTTGGGAATATACTGCTTTTGTGCCATTCTCATTAGGCTTCTGAAATTTAGTGCAAAGGATGCTGCTGCGAGCCCTCACCATCCAGAGCCACATTACTTACCGTGCTTCACCTTTTGTTCAAAGAACATATGTTTGCAAATTATATTATGAAGTTTCACTTTCAAAAACTATAGTAAATTATGCGTCGTAGGGGAGGGCGTTATAATATTTTTACCCTCAGGGGTAATATGATATGCTTTACAACGAAAGCACGGAGCACAATGGTACTATGCCTGTTCGCTGCCATGGTGTAGCTGTTAGAGCATGAGGCTGCTAACCTGAGGGTCGTGGATGCGATCATGGCAGTGGCAGTTCCATAAGGATGGAGGTAAAATGCTGAAGGCCCATATGCGACATCTCAGCGCGTTAAACATCACCAAATGGTAAAAATTGTCATAGCCCTCCACTATGGCGTACTTCATAATCATATGGCATATGATTAATATTACTGTAGCTGTTGTGCCTCCATGAAAATGTGGCTTTATCAGCTCTGATTTAATCCCACCTCTCATGCTGAGTGCCAGAACCCCTTAGTTATCCGAGACAATGCACGATGTGGAAATTGTTTCTTGTGTAGAAAACTTCGCTTTCTGAATGTACGAGAGTGACAGCGAGCTTGAATTCCGTTTCTCTCAGTTTTTTTTCATAATTTTTGCTTTCTCTGACAGTTTTTCCGTGAATGGCATGCGTGAAGCTGAAGTATAGCATTATATAAAGGCGTTTGATTTCTTTGCATTTGCTTAAAGGAAACCTCCTCATTTAACAGGTCATCCTCAAGGCAACATGAAGACGTGGGGCGTCAGTTGAAGACATGAATGGGCACGAGCCTGCTGAATACGACACTCTCTTGGGGCGTGTCATGTACTGTTTTATTATATCACAACTTTTTTTTTCGTTCGTTTGTAGTATCTGCTGTACTTGTCGATACAAATTTCTGCGAAATTTGATTCTAGTTTATATGTAAACTTAAAATGCCTATGTATGTATGCAACATCTAGTCGCAGTGCGTAATGCACGCGTTTTGTGCTTTCTCCTTCATAGAGAAAGTGTGCACGCAATACGCTTGGCTCGGTGTTTCTCTGCCACAAGCGGACGTTTAGCAATATATGTTCTCATCTGTCAAATTTTATTTGATTAAAGTGTTGAGATTTCAGTAGTTACAATCATGCATATGTTTGTCTATGCTTTTAGGTGCTATTTGAATATTCCTCTTCTAAAATGCACTTTGATAGAAAAAATTATGCGCGCTCTAGTCTAATTTCAGTAATTTCAGAGCATGTACAGAAGAACTAACGAAATTTGCATATGAGCGTACAGAACATGGTTATGGATTCGAACTTCCAAAATTGCAACTTCAGAGAGTAAGAAAAGACTACAGAAGGCTGCTTTTACAAACCACCCTAAATAAAAGACATCCGTTTATATCCCTGTCATGTACAAAATGTGCCCTTTGGGGCTTGTTTGGGACTTGCAAGGGATAACCCTGGGTTGAGGAAAGTGCAGCCAAACAAACCTGAGAGCAATGTCCGCCAGACTTGTTTCGGAAATGCAACGGATATCCGATTTGCAGTCAGGGGTGTGCTGTGGACTGCTGTAGCGTGTCATTGTTGTCAGTGGGCAAGAAACGACTTCCTAAACGCACGAAGTGATCTACTGCACTACTTTATTGTCCTAAGATTTATTGCACTATTCATCCACGAACTATACACACCGTTCAACCTCCTTCCAGCATGTCCTACAAGATATTCGGAAAGATACTTTGAATTGTACATAGAGTTTTACTATAGATCATAGCCATGCGAATAATCTAATAGTTGATAAAACGTCCAAATAAAAAAGAACCCTCTATGGAGGATCAGCACTGGATAGGTGGCGCGCCGAGAGAGAGCACCTGGTGGAGAGTCGTGACACAACTGAGCTGCTCGCGCACAGACGATCGGCCGCAGTGTACCACTCTGAGCGCACTTGTGTACGACGCTGCCGTACTTTATTTTGGAACGAACAGATCGAGAAGCCATTGCGCAAGTAGTACTGCACTGTAGTTTAGAAAAAAAACTTTGTCCGTATGTCCGTAGGCTACTCTCACATATAAAGCACCAAAAAACGGAGACAAGCCCTGCAAAGCGGACTGCGGCATATAGTATCAAATGGACAGTGTTGTGCCGGAATGGCAGCTCCCTTGTCCTCATTTTCTGGTTGCGTGCTGTGTTTTGGGCTAATGCTAGTGCCAGCTGTGATTCCCCCATCGATAAGTCTGTGTTGCGACGATACCAGCTGCCAAAATCTGCAGTGAAATAAAAACAAAAACAGAGTAAGTGGCAGCTGTGTCAATGCTTTTTCTGGCATTGTTTGTACGCCCTGTCCGCGATAAGTATGCACGGGGACGTTGATCAAGCAAACCAGCGTGTCAGCATAGCACGAGTGGTGTCGCACTCCTATTCTTGAGGGCACGGGATAGATTAGCAACCACAGCGGCCGCACTTCGATGGGTGTGAAATATAGAAAAAACACACCCGTGAACCAACACATCCGTGCGCATTGGAGAACCCTAACAGTTAGAGAACCCCAAGTGCCATGGGAGAACCCCAAGTTGAGGTACACTACAGCATACTTCAAAATAATATTTGTTTGCCGCATGAAAGCCCATCAATTATCGATGTTGAACAGACACCTTCATTTTAGGCCAATACGTACAGGCAAGCAGAAAACGTCACAGCTTTGCCACAAAGGTGAAACAATGAATGTGATAGCAACAATGTGAAAGGTCACGCGCGGAGTGGAAAGCAGATCAAAACGTGCCCCGCGTTTCTCGCGCACAAATTACGCACGAAACGTACTCGCAGGTATGAATGCACGTGAATAAGCGTCTCATTTGTTACTTCGATGAGTCTGAAAAGCACACGATTTTCGCGAACGGAGACTGCAATGATTGAAGTGACCTTTGGGTGCCTGGTAACTACAGCATAATTCTTCCACGTAAAGCCCAAGGCCAGCAAAAGCGTACAATCATCCCCTCCTCGCAACCGTGAGATAAGGGCGCGCAAGGGAGCATAGCTCCCCTTCTCTAAGCTGGGCAAAGTACGCGTAGGAAATGAGAGCAGGCGCGACTGCGTGATTCGGTTGATGCAAGGATGGATATGGCTGTACCCTTTAGATCTGGTGGTGGCTAGTGCCTCCAAGCTGTAATACTTAATGAACTAAAAACTAGATTTATTTTTTTCCTTAAATAGTGAGGTTGAGGATTCGTACTTTGCAGCGAAGGGTTCAATTTTTCCTTGTGCCTTGACTTTAGCCACGAATCAGATAACCTCCTTCTAGTTAATTCTACCCAGCTTAATGCCTATTTTGCCCTCCCTGTCTCTGAACCCCAGTGCTTTGAAAAACTCTGCGCCATCAACCTGAACTACAGGGTGAAGCCCTTTACAGAACACTATCAAGTGTTACGCAGTTTCTTATTCCTCTCCACACCCACTGCATATCGTGTCTATCCCTTCGTATTTGGCCTGATATGTCTTTGTTCGCAATACTCCCGTCCTGGCTTCAAATTGTAGAGAACTACCCCGAGTATTATCATAGATCCTTTCCTTGTCTATTTCCTGCTTAAAAGTTCGGTAGATCTCTAGTGCGGACTTCTCAATCATGCCGATTCTCCACATATCGGTCTCAGCTTCCTTCACCTTCTTCTTAACCGATAATTCTTTTTGGTTTGGCCCCCTGCTGTTTTCCAAGTATTTACCAGTCAATTTTCTGGTTCCCTTCCGCCATTTTGTATCGGAATTCTTCATGTAGAAGTAGCGTAATACCTTCCTAGCCCAACGCTCCTCCCCCATTTCTCTCAATCGCTTCTCAAATTTTATCTTGCTGCTAGCTTCCCTGCCCTCAAACGATGTCCGTTCCATATCACCTTGTACTTCCTGATTTGGTGTATTCCCGTGAGATCCTAAGGCAAGCCTACCTATTCCACGTTGCCTAATTTCTAATCTTGCTTGAACTTCTGATCTCATGCACAAGAACGCATTGCCGAACTTCAGACCAGGAACAGTGACCCCTTTACATATTCCTCTCACAACATCATACCTATTGTAATTCCACAGTGCCCTGTTTTTCATTACCGCTGCATTCCTGTTATCTTTTGTCGATGCGTATATTTCGTGTTCCCTTAGGTACTCGGTGCCATTGCTTATCCATACGCCCAGATATTTGTATTTATCTGTTATCTCTAGCGTGACTTCCTGTATTCTAAGCTCACTACCTTCATTGTCATTAAAAATCATGACTGTTCATTTTTTCTTACTGAATCTGAAATCTATCCTATCTCCCTCATTATCGCAGATGTCCACCAATCTCTGCAAATCTTCCTTGTTGTCGGCCATTAGCACTATATCATCTGCGTACATCAATGCTGGTAGTGCCTGTCCAATGAGTTTTTCTTGTTTGACGAAACAGAGGTTGAAGTCCAGTCCACTTCCCTCTAATTTTGCCTCTAATCCTTGTAGGTACATCATGAATAACAAGGGTGACAGAGGACACCCCTGCCTAAGCCCCCGTTTCACATCTGTGGGCTTAGATACCTGTTTTTCCCACTTGATAACTACCTTGTTACTTTTATAGATCTCCTTTAAAAAATTTTCGACTACATCTTCCACGCCTTGTGTGTCCAGTATTCCCCACAACTCCTCTTGAACCACGCTATTGTACGCTCCCTTGATATCTAAAAATGCTAGTGACAAGAAGTATCACTACCAGGAAAAACAAGGGAAGCGCGGGTAGACAATGAAGGCAACGTTGCTTCCACTGCGATCCCTCTGAGTGGGTACGAGCCATGGCGGTGGAGATCATCATCAGTATACGGTGATCGCGGACTCAGGGCCCATTAAAAACCCCCAATAATTTACCTTGCCTTGTGTAACAATTTGGTCGAAGGTGCTGGGTAGGACGAACCCAAAGATGGAAGCTTCACTACCAGGACTTCGTCGCAGCCGCCGCCTCGCCGGACTTCCACCTTCACCGATCGTAATGGCCCAAGAGCAGCCATCCAACGCTTCGAGGCCAACTCCGATGGGTTCCGCGCCGTACTACAGAGTGCCGCCAAACTTCGGCGGAACCTCAGGAGAAGACGTCGACGTGTGGCTCAAGAACTACAAGCGGGTGAGCAGAATCAATGGCTGGGACTCGAACGAACAGCTCAATCATGTCGTATTCTCGTTAACTGACACCGCCCTCATGTGGTACGAGAACCACGAGGACATGTTAACTACTTGGGAACGTTTTGTTGAGGAAGTGCAGAAGTGTTTCGGTGATTCGGATGCAAAGAAGAAACGCGCGGAGCAGACATTGTCTCAGAGGGCACAGCTTTCAGGAGAAACATGTACGACATACATTGAAGAAATATTGAAGCTGTGCAAGATCGTGAATGGAAGGATGTCTGAAGAAGACAAGGTTGGACACGTTCTCAAGGGTATAGCCGAAGACGTGTACAACTTCTTAATTGAGAAAGACTGCTTGAACTCCGTGTCTGACGTGATGAAGCATTGTCGTACTTTTGAATCCCTCAAGATGCGACGAATTTCTCCTAAATTCAGCCGCCTGTCCAACGTACCCACTGTTGCTAGAGTTGAAACAGTGCCGCCTAACAACCTTGCTTTGACCATACGGCAGATTGTCAGAGAAGAGCTGCTTCGATCTCAGCAGACCTATCATCGCCCCAGCGATTTTCAGGATGTGTACGTAAACGAACCAGAACGTGTGAGACTCCTGTTTCTCTTCCACCATGGCAACCATCGATCAACGCTGCAGACGCTTATGAATATCAAGGCACACGGCAGGCTAAATTCCCCCGTCATCCAACTCCCAACTACGAACGACGTTTTCGCCCGCCTGTTTACCCAACATCGCCTGCCTACAGTGCCCCTGAAGGGCGGCACCACTATCCCATGCCTTTCGAGAGGAGTCGTTACTCTTGGCAGCCACGTGCCCCTCGACCAATTCCGGTATGCTACAACTGTGGCGTCCCGGGTCATATCGCACGCTTTTGTGACCACCGCCCATATCAGCGACCGTCTTGGCCTTTGTATCACCAACATTCTGACCATCCGCACTCCACGTCACGGAAACCACGCGCACCTACCGGGTCACGCTACCACTCGCCGGCCTCTGATAGAAGTTTGACGCCACCACCAGCTCCCCGTGCTCCACGATCGCCGTCGCCACGGCGACGCGCACGTACACCGCCGCCGGAAAACTAGTCGGTGCGGCCAGTGGGGGTGAAGCCGCAAGATCACAGGTGCTATCTACAGATATACCCCCGTCAGCGTTTATGTTGAAGAACAAAGTTCGTGTAGTTGTCGATGGAGTGGCTACTATGGCACTTGTGGATACAGGCGCGACAGTTTCGGTGATGAGTGTAAATTTTAAGAACCTGCTAGGGCCAAAAGTGATGTTTTGCCTGAACCGTGGGGTGACATTTCTTGGTGTAAGTGGTGACGTGTTGTGTCCGGTGGGATATTGTACTGTGGACGTCTCGCTGTGTGGCAAGGTGTTTTGCACAGAGTTCGCGGTTATTACGCGGTCTACACATGACGTTATCTTGGGTATTGACTTCTTGTGTGAGTGTGGGGCAACTGTAGACTGCAGAAGTGGGCATCTTTCTATACACGGTACTTTCCCAATGGCGCTCGTGGAAAATTGCTGTCCGGAGGAATGCATCTTTTTCGTCTCCGTCGATACAGTCGTTCCTGCATTTTCTGCTGTGTGTGTTCCTGTGACATGTTCCAGTAACAACTGTGGCACGTTTGACGCCACGCTCGAACCTATTCCCTCGGCATTCCTGAAAAAGAACATCCTCATTTCCCATTGTATAGTGTCAGTCGTTGATGGACAGGCAGGTGTGTGGACAATGAACAGTTCCATGGAGCCTGCAATTCCGCCAGGCGGCATGAAACTTGCAGTATTTAGACCAGAGTTATGTACGACGCTGGTTGCGCTTGTTGATGCTACAAGCCAAAATGAACATCTAGGCTTAGAAGGTTCAGAAGATGCCCAATTGCTACAAATGGTCAGCAAGTCACTTGACTAAAGCGAACGTCATACACTGCTCGACGTTCTGTCTAAGCACTCGAAAGTGTTCGATTTTTCTAAATACAGCCAAAGGCCCTTAATCCCAGCGTCCCGGATACGTCATCAGATCCACACCGAATCGACGCATCCAATTAGGCAGAAACCTTACCGAGTGGCACCATCGAAGCGCAAGATCATCAACGAGCAAGTTCAAGAGATGCTGGAAAAGGGAATAATACAGGAATCGGCAAGTCCGTGGGCTGCTCCCGTCATTCTAGTGAGGAAGAAGGATGGTACGTGGAGATTTTGCGTTGTCTACCGCCGACTGAATTCTGTTACCAAGAAAGAAGTCTATCCACTGCCGCACATCGATGACGCTCTAGACTGCCTGCATTCCGCGTCCTACTTTTCATCTGTCGACCTGAGATCAGGTTACTGGCAAATTCTGATGCACGCAGCTGACAAAGAAAAGACGGCATTTGTTACGACTGACGGACTTTACGAGTTCAACGTTATGCCATTCGGATTATGTAATGCTCCTGCGACATTCGAAAGATTTATGGACTCTATATTGCGTTGTTTAAAATGGCATATATGCATGTGTTACCTTGATGATGTCGTAATTTCCGGGCATACGTTTGAGGAGCACAACACTCGCCTAGACCTCGTGCTCAGCCGCATTGAAAAAGCTGGCCTTGTATTGAATTAAAAATGTGCCACTTTGGCGAGCGACAGACATTGGTGTTAGGACATCTCGTCGACAAAGATGGCATTAGACCTTACCCGCAAAAGACAGCGGCCGTTGAATTGTCCGAGCGTCCTAAATCTGTGAAACAACTGCGTAGCTTCATCAGGCTCTGCTCGTATTTGCCGCCGGTTCGTACCCAAGTTTGCGGATGTCGTTCACCCCCTGACGAGCCTTCTACGCAAGAACAGCCCGTTTCAGTGGAACTCCGAGAGCGATGCCGCTTTTCACAAGATGAAGTATTTGTTAACTTCGCAGCCAATACTTTGGCACTTCAATCCTTCGTCGCCCACGGAAATTCACACGGACGCAAGTGGCATCGGTATCGGTGCTGTTCTCGTTCAGCGTTCTGGCAAAAGGGAACACGTTGTGGCGTACGCAAGTCGTTCTTTAAGCAAGCCTGAACGCAACTACACAGTGACCGAACAGGAATGCCTAGCGGTAGTCTTTGCCGTGCAACGGTTTCGCTCATACGTCTATGGTCACCCGTTCACTATCGTCACAGATCACCACTCCCTGTGTTGGCTGGTCAACCTTCGTGACCCATCCGGCCGCCTTGCACGATGGGCCATTCGTTTGCAAGAACATGTCTTCACCATTTCATACAAGAATGGCCGTCTACACGCTGATGCGGATTGCCTCTCCAGAATGCCGCTACCATCGACAGATTGTGAAGGCGATAACTTTGACCACCTTATCGCTTCGCTGTCGTCTGGCTTTCCCGATGCCGTGACTTTCGCCGCTGAGCAGCGTAATGACCCAAGCTTGAAAGCTCTCTTCCCTGGAGTTAGACATTCATTAAGCGAAGGCCGATTCTGCGTCCGAAATGGTCTTCTTTACCAGAGAACCTTCTCCACGACGGGCGCCCGCTTTCTGCTAGTTGTTCCTGCGTCTCTCCAAACGTCTGTTCTGCGTCTCACGCATGATGACCCCACCTCTGGCGATCTAGGCACCGCACGAACACTTAGTCGCACGAAAGAGCGGTTCTATTGGGCGAAAATGAGCAAGACAATTAAGAACTACGTGGCCAGCTGCACGCAGTGCCAGAGCCACAAGCGGCCCTCCTCGGGTCCAGTTGGTCACCTCCAAACTGTAAAGCTTCCTGGCTCTCTTTTGAAAAGGTCGGCATTGATCTGATGGGACCATTTCCACGCTCCTCAAAAGGTAACCGGTGGATAATTGTATGCGCCGACTACCTGACGCGGTACTGCGAGATGTCTGCGTTATGCTCCGCCACGGCAGTCCAGGTTTCGGAGTTCCTGTTGAATTCAGTCATCCTCCGACACGGACCTCCTCGCGTGATATTAAGTGACCGTGGACGACAATTTACCGCTGATATTGTTGAATCATTACTTAATTTTTGTGCTTCCAAGTTCCGACACTCAACTGTGTATCATCCACAAACTAACGGCCTCACCGAGCGCACTAACCGAACGTTGATCAACATCTTGTCAATGTACGTTGCCTCCAACCACAAAAACTGCGATGAAGTTTTACCATTCGTCACGTACGCCTTCAACACGTCGAAACACGAAACGACAGGCTACAGCCCTTTCTATCTGCTCTACGCTCGCTCACCTCGACATACGCTGGACACTATCTTTCCTTTTGTCGTCCATGACGATTTAACAATTGCGGAAATTTCGTGTCGTGTGGAAGAGACACGTCGACTTGCCTGCCTACGTACACTGGCAGCGCAAGAGTCCCACAAAACTCGCTACGACAGTCGACACAGGCATGTAACCTTTGCCCCCGGTGATCTAGTGTGGGTGTGGACCCCAATATGCAGACGTGGCTTGAGCCAAAAGCTACTGGCACACTACGCCGGTCCTTTCGTGATACTTCATCGTCTCAGCGAGGTCAACTATGAAATTGCACGTGTCACCACTAGTGGTCGACGTTCATGTAAGACAGAAGTGACGCATGTTGCCCGCCTGAAGCCGTTTACACGAAGGATGCAAGAATGACTCGCCCAGAGGGCTTCGCCTGAGACCGGAGGAATGATAAGAAGTATCACTACCAGAAAAAACAAGGGAAGCGCGGGTAGAGAATGAAGACAACGTTGCCTCCACTGCGATCCCTCTGAGTGGGTACGAGCCATGGCGGCGGAGATCATCATCAGTATACGGTGATCGCGGACTCAGGGCCCGTTAAAAACCCCCATTAATTTACCTTGCCTTGTGTAACACTAGCCACAGGGGCCTGTGTTCCTTTTCTGCCATTTCGATGCACTGCGTCTGTGAGAACAGATTGTCTTCTAACCTCCTGTGTTTCCGAAACCCATTCTGCAGTTCCCCCAGCACCCGCTCATCCTCTATCCTTGCCTGCAGTCTTTCCTTTATGATCTGGTGATGTGCGCTCATTGCGCCATCTTTCTGGTAATGCCGAAAACACAGCAGTGGTAAGTGACAGCTATAAATAGCTTGCCGTTTGACCGGTTAAGAGCGTTCTCCGAGTTGGCTCAGTGCTTAACGCCTCGCGTTTGCAACGGAGAGGTGCCACGTTCGAGTCCGTGTGCCGGAGTATTTTTTCTGAATTTTTTTTCTTTCTTGCCTTTTCATATATATTGATACGTATACATATACGGTGCTTGACGTCGACGCCGACGCTGGCGGCAAAATCCAGCCGAGAGTGCCTATTTAAATTGCTATCACAATAAAACTGAAACTATGAGTTAGGCCCGCACATCCTCTATTTTTCAGTTCCCGGGCAAACGCTCTCTTAAGGTCATCGAGCGTGCGCTCAGTCTCGGCTGGTTGCTGCCGCATGATGACGCTGCGCGAGTAGGCTACGGGATGCTGACGCTGAATGACCGCGCACATTATGAAGCTCACGAACTCGTGTTTTCACGCAATTTAATATGCAGTCGTGCTTCTTGATGGCTTCCCCAGATGCAGAGAGGATGAAAAGTAACACGAACATAACAATGGGCTGTTTTCTCTTGGCTCTGTGAGGCCGAGTTCTGGTTCAATATATGCGTTCGAGTTTCATAGCAATCGCGTTTCATTTTCTCTTTCAAGCTATTGCAACCTAATTATTTAAATGCCTCAGTATATAATACTGATGTGTATCACTCTGGATAACTCACGAGAAAAAATCAGATTGTAGTTTTTAATTTCTCATTAGTAAAAAAAAACTCGCCGGTGTGTGTATGAATTCACCTGAGCTGACTGAAAGGCCAAAGCTATCCTCATTTTTTTTCCGATTCAATGCACTGACTTTTCTACTTACCTCCAGGATATTTCTGCGCCCAACATGATTACTGCCTCAAGGAATGGAATCAAAGCTAACTTTCTGCCCTTCAGCTGGTTATGCACTGCCCTCACGATCAGCGCATTTCAACCAAGCGAAGATGTTATACGACGCCAAGTTATGTGACTTTCCGATACGTCACAAACGTCATTTGTTGTGTGACGCCATATGATGACGTTTTCAGGTAATGAAGTTTTCTCGCATCACTCGTGGTCGCGCCACCGACGCGAGAAGACACCGGATGCCACCGGCGATCAATTCCGCTTTTGATGAGGCATTTAAAGCTATAGCCTTAATGCATTGTACGGCTGTAACACCGTGAAATCGCAGCTTCTGCTGGTGTTCGGGGAGAGGGTGCTTGCAGTAATCCGGCAGAACAATTGGTCTCCTAATAAATATTTATGATATACTCTATTATGAAGCCATCATTTACAATCTGAGCATATTATAGAATATAAGTAGTGGTGGCTGAATAATACCAGTCAGGTTTAGAAAAATGGCAATTGGTATAACTGAACAGGAGTGCGCTGCAGCCTAACAATGAACAAATGAGTCTATTAGTTACAACGCCGCCTTGCGATTACTGCCGTGTGCAACGCTAACATTACGTCCGGAAGCTTAATGGGAGCCCATGGGCACCACACAGACATTCGGGCTTTACTCTGCTTGCTACCGAATTAAGAGGCCAGAGGGAAGAAGAAAGAATTAGAGCTGAGCAGCCGGATATTGAGGCCCCAACTAACTGTCCACGAATACACAGACGAGCTCAAGCAATTGATCGCAGGCCGCATTTTTAATGCCATCACCTTGGCTCAAATCGAGAGTTGGCATAAAACTTCATACTTTAAGACCACCTGTTCAAGTCATGGCCAATTATCAGAGAATTAGTGCCGCATATAGAGTTCTTGTTTATTTTGCTATGATTGCGTTTTTTAAGCTCTCAAATGGTGAAGTAACCTGCCATAGTTCCTCATTTTTCGACACTTGCTTTTTCTCGGTGGCAACACGTGTAATGCTCTGTGAAGGGAACAGCTAATGATCTATATCCCTGGAAGCAGTGTAGGGGCATTTAGTGCTATTTGGCGCATGAACTAAAGGCTTGCGCACAGTATGCTATGCCGCTAGCGAGTAGGAAGCATCGGGCAACATTAAGCACCTGAGATTTTAGTATTAACTCTTGGCAAAGGCTTCTCTCCGAAATCAACTTTCAGTTAGTCGAAAAAGCAACTCTCAGTCAAGCGAACGCCACGGTGATAAAACGATCTTCCGCGGATTACTGGCATGAGCTATCTGGTATCGGCCTAGCAGACGACGCGCGACCGCCTTGACCAAGTGGTCGCGAACGACACATACCTTTGAATTGAGCTAGGTGTCCAGAACAACAAGTGCTTCACGATTCTCGTTTCCAAATTTCCATTACATCTTAAACAATACAAATACAGCCAAAAAAGAAGCCGTATAGCAGCTTCGAGTACAGCCACGGCATTCGTCTGCACGAGAGAAGATGTGGCGTCACCTATACTCTAGCTGCGGCGCCTGGCGGCGAAACGCCGCACTAGCACCGACGGCCGCTTCCCATTAAAATCCGCTCCTTTACCTGGGCACTGAAAAAAATAGAGGAGGCGCTGGTTAGGCGAACTAAACAATGACTGAAAATCGAAGACATTCGATACTTCTCTAGCAAGGCATAAACTCCGATGTTACTTAGCCAAGGCAGCCAGTGAGAAATATGCTTACCACATCGGCTGACTGTAGAAAGCGAAGCTTCGAGTAGTCTGCTGCTTTGTTCGTAGCAAGAACCATGACTTTTGCACAAATTAGGTTAAACAGAGGCATCTCGACATCGAATGTTAACTGCGAGAGTATCTCTTATAATAGTTCAGAGGCGTAGGTGAACGTGGCCCCACACAAGTCTTGTGGACAAGGCAGCTTTTCCTAACACGCAAAGAAGCAAAAAAAGGACTATGTGCCTATCGTATCACTCACTTCACGCGGTGGCATCAGATGGAGTTTGGTAGTGGTGGTCAGATGGACGGATGCATGGACACTTTGTTAGTCGTGAAGTGCACGACTCAACGCTCAGCAGGCCAGATAAAAATAGTTTATTAAACAGTAGGTTTTGCCAGATAAGAAAAATAGTTTACATACGCCACATTGTGCTTAACAAGCTCGTTTTATTTCTGGCAAAACACTGCTTAAACTCGAATGTTCGGCCCTGCTTCCCATCAGTGGCTCTCTTCGCTATTGAATAAATATAGAAGACTCGCGCTTTTCCGTTTAAAAACAAGCCCGACAGCACTAGACAGGAGAGCGAGGGCAAAACTTTGCTAGCCTAAACACTTGGATGCAACGTCGCTTCTTTTTTCTACGTCCTCCCTTTCCTCTATACATCCTCCCCCTTTTTATGTATTGTTGCACTTCAATGCGCAGCAGCACCGCCACGCCCTTTTTGTTGCGGCAATGCGCGCACGCACCAGCTCTACTCGTCTGCCACCACTCTCGTCTGCGGGAGCAGCTGAGAAGTGCGCGCTCTCACCGCCAGGGTGGTCGTGGAAACTCCAGCACTGGTTCCCTATATGACCGATGACGAAACAGTATTCAGCTCTATAGAGATATATCGGCAGTTCTAGAGGTTGTTGTAATGTGTCTTGTTGTTCTGACACAGGAGAGCCGGAAAGACGGTGTTGAGACAGCTTGAAGATACTGAAAGAAACTTGACGTTTATTTAGAATTCTTACAGGGCAATCAGTTTGCTCTGTGACGAACATATAACGAAACTAAAAGTCTGCACTGAGATATGCCCGCTAGGTCGACGTTTTTGACCAGGCATTGCCATCACACTTGATTTCCTTTCTTGATGTCAGAAGGCGGCTGGGTCACAGGTCTCACGTTCGAACTTCCGGAGCAACGAAAGGACCACCGCTCGCCACGCTCATCTAGCGGGGCAGGTTGTGATCCGCCGTGACACCCCTCTCCTCAAGCAGAGTGTCGTGGCCGGGAACCATTGCAGTAGTTTTCGTCGAACAGCTTGCCTCGTCAGGCTGCACAACGCTTCACTTCCTATATCGGGAGGACGACATACGAATTCGGACGGCCGTCAGCAGACTCACAGCCCTCCGGCGAGCTGTTCCTTGTGATAGGTGAAGAAGGAAGACGAAAGGGGACACCAGTCTTCGTGACTCAGTGCTGATCCCAACAAGGTGTTCTGTCGACCAGTATACCTATGTGCGATTTCAAAGCTACCCCGCTTTAAAAACAGAAAAAAAAGAAAGCTGGAAAATTCCTTTTGACAGTCTCAAAGTAAGGTTCTGCTCTATATTCCACCCCCTACCTCCTTTTTTCGCTCCGAAGGTCAAAATAAGGTGCATTAGGGGGAGGGGTCACGCATATCTACATCACAGAGGGGATTAGGCGGCACTTGGAGAGCATTTGTTGAAAGGCTGCAGCGTTGACTAGCCCATTGAAAAGTTGCTGAGTTGAGTAGAAACAAAATGCAAGTTAAAAATTTGCCTCGTATCTGCAGGTTTTATTTCAAATGTCGTCGTGATGCGATAGTCTTGCGTGCGAAGAGAGTGAACAAAACGTTTATTTGATGTCCTGCGCGAGAAAATAAGTGAATTGTATTCTGGAAGCACAGCATTAGAGAGTCTCAATCCGTGCAGCGAAGGTGAGCGAGCGCATTGAGGCATGTGGGATGGTTTTTTTGCAGGCTGAACCGTTTCGCCCACGTGAAGAATTTGTTGACGTCAACAAAACGTCATGGTTATCGCAGCGCTTTTTTCACCATTCGCAGTCCGTTTGAAGTTGTGACAAGCTGGGGCGAGATACCAGAACTATGAAAAACTCTAATGACGGCTATATTATCACGGCTGAAGAGATGGAAAGAAGTGTCTAAGAAAGCCATGAATATAAGCATGCCTTCTTCCTGTGAATTGGAACAAGCCAAAGTCAGCAAAAAGGACGTTTCAGTGTCCGATACGTCATCGTCGATGATTTGGCGTGCTGGGAGTTGTTTGCGACTTGTTTCACATTGGTCTTCCAAGTACACAAACATGTGGAGGGACCTCCACAAACATGTGGAGGTCACTTCGGTGACAAAACGGTTTGAGCTTCTTGTTTTGTGAGCTCCGTATGGCTGTGAGGCAGCCGGCCAGTGCCATAATGCGCCGTGTTGAGACTTATCGTCAACGTTTGCCGTTAGCAAACGACGGCATCCTGCTGCCTCCAATTTGTACGGAGAAGCGTGCACGATTACATGCTGATTACGTAAGCAAAAGATGTTGGGGTGTTTTGTGGTGAAATGGTAAAAAAAAACTTTATTCTGCCACTCGTTTACTTGACTGTCACAATGTGTTATTGCGTCGATGCTGCAAAACATTAGCACATGTTCGATTAGTTTAGCCTGAAAAGAAAGTGCGTATGCGCTGTACGCTGTATTGTTGAACTCTAATCTTTATCAGCAAACTGTCCGGCGCATGCCTTGATCACTGTGAAGATGCTGGATTTCACTGTTATCTCTTTGGTCCATTTCTCTACTTATAGTACGAGCACGCGAAATGCTTGAATCGCGAAGACAGAACGAAAAGTTTCCTGCAGTGTGTACGTTTTTCAGAGTCATGCTCACGTTATGGTTCCCGTAACAGCCTACTCGTTTCCTCGATTGATTTGATCGATATGTGGGGTTCAACGTCCCAAAAACATCATATGATTACTAGAGAGGCTGTGTAAAGGAACCAGAAAATTTGGACCACCTGGGGTTCTTTAAAATGCACCCAAATCTTAGCACATGGGCTTACAGCATTTCCGCCTTCATCAAAACTGGTGCCGACTCAGCCGGTATTCAATCCCGCGACCTGTGGGTCAGCAGTCGAGTACTTTAGGCAGACCATCGCGGCGGGACTACTCCTTTCTTCCTGGTATGTACTGTACAATATGACAATGCATGAAAGTTGAAACTGGGATGCTACCATAGGTATAATTTCATACGTTGCTCCTGTTTCTGCACATATTTAATTAGTGCTAGCTGCCAGGACTTTTGTGCTGTGGCCATTCACCCTAGAAATGCCATTTATACTGGTGTTGAATGCTCGCTAGGGATATCTTTTGTTTTAGTAAAAACTATCACAAGACACATGATTGAATAGCTGGTCAAATAATCAGTAATAAGAGAGCGCATGTATTTATTGCATATTTTCAAATAATTGTCATACGCTGTAAATCTAGCTGCAAGCAGACAAACTTTACCTCTTGCTGTGTACGTGGAATATTGCAATGCGATGATCACTCAACAACTGTGTAGGGAGGCCCAGAAAAAAACGTTTGTAACAATGAAGGCTGAAAGTTGCTTTCATGAGCCCTAAGCAGGAAGCAGGTTACCGAGATCGCTTTGTGAACTCCGCAATTTATTTTAATGTTTTCATCGAGTACTGCAGGCTTTGACACGTTTGGGAGTACAGAAATATGCATATGTTAGCATATTGTTTACCTTTCCTAGGACAATTTTGACATTAATCCAGCATGAATTCTTTGATGTATTTCATGCAACACAAACTACTGTATTTATTCTTTATGTGCCTTGAAGTGTGCTCATGCCTTCTATATTTTGCATGTATATAACATGCTCATAAATACAGCGAATTGTGTAACATCTGAAACAATGTGCTTCAATAACAAAAAATCCGACCAGCCAGGTCGTAAGGTTTCACAAAGCGAAATATTTCTGTGAACAGTCTTGCGACCCTAACAAATTATTCAGTTTGCTGAACACTTTTACAACACAACACACCTAAATACTAATTTTTCTACTGTAGGGGGGGAGTGAAACCGCCTTGACTCATCCGTGTAAAGCATTAAATCTTCTTTTGGGATGCCATAGAAACTATGCCCCCAACGTGAAAAAAGTTTTCATATTTATGCTAATTGTTTGCAGGACTTTAGGTTGAATCAGGTTGTATTAACCTCAATTGTTTCAATTTAAATACTAATGTTGTTTTTGAGAAAACAACACTTCTTTGTATAAAACGCAATGTATTCTGCATTGTGCGCACCCTTATAAAAATACCATATATAGAGATATATAAAAATACCCATATATGGCTGCATCAGGAATCGGGCATATCAAGTTTTATATGGAATCCCCATGAATGGGCCCTATATAACCTGATATGCTTAATTCCTGATGTAGCCATATATGGGCCCTATATACCCATATATGGGTGTTCCTGTATGTGGCTTTTATTGGCCATCGTCTATATATGGCTATTTATAGAAGCATCCATATAGGGTCTTATATAAATGCTTTCATATAAGGCCTTAGATGGATACCTCTTTATATAGCTATTAAGATGATTGATCTATATGAGTTCAGCTTGTGTCAACGGCAAAAATTATAGCTACACAAATCATTCTTCAGCTAGAAATATAGCTGTTTGTTGAAAGGTCTGCATACAGTCACCATGGTCTCTAAAACAAAGGCGGTACATACCCCCTCAACATTCTTGTTCAATTAAGTTACCCGCATTATATCTCGAGACATTTTCAAAAACTAATTGCTAAAAATGTAACTTGGCAACATATTTAAAGTTTGTGGTAGGCACATATCACTGTTAGTCCACTTTCTATGAAGAGATACATTTTTTGTGTCTAAATTTATTGCTCATTTATTCACACTTTCTTTAGTTATTTAATTCATTACCCACAGCACCAATTGACATTACAGTGGGGGAGCGTTTAGAAAAAGTCGAATACAAAAAATACATTGTGAGCCAAATAAATAATGAAAGTCACCTCAGTCACAATCTGCAACACAAATACATATATAAATAAAAATGTAACACAGCCCAAAAATTGCAAGACAATAATTCTAGCATAGAATAGTGGAGTGGAATAGTGAGATAGTGGAGGCAATGCTAGAAGGCAGTCTGTTCCATCCTCTGATTTTTTTGTTAAACATCATTTTGAAATACGTCAGTCTTGCATGCAATTTTTGTTATATTGAACCTATGGTTAACACTGTCTGATACATAGTATGGTGCAAGTAAATATTCCGCTTTATCGATTCCGACTTGACAATACGAAATAGCATAGACAAAAGAACCCACTTTGACAAATAGACAAAAGAACCCACTTTGAGTTTCGTTAATAACTTTTCACAGTGTGTTTATTTAAAACTTTCCTGTCGTGTGAATGGATCGTCCATGGTGAGTCAAAACGAAATATGGACTTGCTGTTGACCGTATGAACTGCGTGTGCATTGAATAACCTAAATGAGTTGATAATAAACTTTTAAGGAGTTCGGTCAAAAGCGATTGGTATGCAAGCTTGTCAAGTACAAGTATTGTGACTAGGAATGGCCTACAGTGCGACTGTTAAACTGGTGTCTATAGGTCTCAGTGCGCGTGGGAACGGATGCTTTTAGCGATAGTTCTTGCCAACGAGGCACTAAACATGTATTTTGTAAATGTAATCCCCTATCCGTATTGCCAATAATGCATGATTACCGTAACAGCCGTAAAGAGCCCGTTCTGCAGAAATTCCGGCGTAGGCATCGGTAGCTTCCATTCTTGTCCATGATCAAAAATTGAGAGAATGCAAATAAAGAATAAATATTATGATTTTTCGGACTTGAGCAATGATCTAAATCACGCCGGCCATTTGCATGGCAAACAAGTGCTCTACCATACAGCTATATGCATCAGCTTGGAAGTAAAGCATGAATACCTTCCTCTGGTTGGAAATGCATGATGATGTGTGGCGCTTTATGGCGCAAGGGCCAATTGATGGCCAAAGAGCGCCATTTCAATGAGTATACAGATGTGGACAATGATATGTTGCGTGGCTGTATAGGGGCCCTAAAATTCCTCGCGATAATACGGGTAAAAACATAGGTATTAAAGACATGACAGTGACGTGATATGCATAGTAAAAAGGGTGACAAAGGTTTTGATAATAGAAACGTGTAAACATATTTGGCACTAGCACAAGTGCCTAATCAGCGCCCTTGTGTCCAAGGGCTGTGAGGCAAGTGCTTTCTTGTATAGCCACCGCAGCAAAAACCTCTCTGCAGAGGTCGTGCTACGGGATTCCCGGGTATATGATATCAAAACTATGAATTTCTTTTAAAAACGCTAACAATGATTTATGACTAAAAAGCGGTTCCCTACCGACGAACATTGCAGGGTTTAAAGGTATATGTTGTCGGTAGGGTAATGGAAAGTGTTGTTTTCTTAGAGTGTCCAATTGTTTGCACTGAATAAAAATGTGGAGAACTGTTAGTGCTTCACCACATCTGTCACACAATGGCGGATCGCCACCAGACAAAATATATGTGTGTGTCGTGTTTGTGCGTCCTATCCTGAGCCTTGTTAGTGTTACCTCTGTTAGACGTGATTTTGATACTGGTGGCCAATGCCAAGGTGTGGCTTGATAACGCGTAGCTTGTTTTGTGTGTGTCTATCCCACTTGCTCTGCCAGTAGTCCCTGAGTTTTCGTTTGAGAGACGGCTTAAGATCAAGGGGCGAGATCGATATGGGTGTGGTGGAACTGATTTCGTGAACGGATGCAGCAAGCTGATCCGCCATAACATTGCCTTGGATCTCAAAGTGCCCTGGCACCCAGCACACTGCAACATGTTGTTAGAGTGTGCAGAGTGTGCAAAAAATAGTGTAGAGTGAGATGAGGACAGGATTTTTTTGTTTTTTAAGATTGTGCAGAGCAGCAACCACACTGAGGGAGTCCGTATAAATTACTGCTTTTTGTATTTGTGATTGCTTGATGTGTTTAGCTGCCACAAGTATCGCGTAAGCTTCCGCTGTAAAGATACTTGTGCCTGGATGTAGAGGGCCAGCATCCGAAAAGGATGGGCCGACAGCAGCGTAGGACACAGAGGAGTTAAACTTGGAGGCATCTGTAAAGAACTCAGGACGTGTGTATTTGTGTTGAAGTTCCAAGAAGTAGTTTCGGATATGGGCAATAGGTGCACGTTTTGCAACTTCTAGGAAAGACACATCGCAGCCTATAATCTGCCAGTGCCGCGGTGGCGGGTATACTGCAGGAGCCATTAAACTGTGTTCAAGTGACACTCCAGATTCCTCAGTTACGCCCTTCAGGCGAACTGAGAAGGGCTGCCTCATCGAAGGCCTGTTTTGAAACAGAACAGAGCTCGACAAATCATTAATAGTGAAGTAGGAAAAGTGTTTCTTGTCTGCTTTTACCTTAAGAAAATATACAAAGGACATGTAAGTTCTTTGTAGATGAAGCGACCATTCATTTGACTCAACGTAAAGGCTTTCTACAGGACTGGTGCGAAAAGCACCCGTAGAAAGGCGGATGCCCAAATGGTGCACGGGATCCAGCATCTTCAAAGCACTTTGAGTCGCAGACTGATAAACAACGGCCCCATAGTCTAAGCGTGTGCGAATGAGGCTCCTATACATATTCAAGAGACATGGCTTGTCGCTACCCCCACGTAGTACGTGACAACACTTTCAGAACACTCATGACTTTTATAAATTTTGTTTTTGGATACTTAATTTGCAGTACGAAGGTCAACTTGTCGTCCAAAATTAGGCCTAATAATTTATGCTCGGCATTAACAGACAGACGTTGACCATTCAATTGAATTTCAGGTTCTGATTGCATACCTCTCTTTCGGGAGAACAAGACACGTGCTTTTTTGTGGGTTCAGTCGGAATCCATTTTCTTCTGCCCATTTAGGGACCTTGTTCAAAGCTAGCTGAACCTGCCATTCACACATTGCCAGGTTGCATGACTTAAAGCCAAGCTGGGCGTCATCGACATATGTACAATAGAACATATTACGGAGGATGGAAAGGTGCAAGGAATTCATTTTGATAATAAAAAGTGTACAACTAAGTACACCGCCTTGCGGCACTCCCGTTTCTTGAACAAATAATTGGGAAAGAACACTTTCCACACGCACACGGAATATCCGATTGGACAAGTAACTCTCAATTATGGAAAGCATTCTACCGCGCACACCCAGGTGAGACAAGTCTCTTAATATGCCAAAACGCCATGTTGTGTCGTAAGCCTTTTCGATATCGAGAAACACAGAAAGAAAATATTGTTTGTGGACGAAATTGTCTCGGATCTGTGCCTCGATACGCACCAGATGGTCGGTGGTAGATCTACCCTCTCGAAACCCACATTGGTATTGGTCAAGCAGATTGTGTGTTTCAAGGAAATATAAAAGTCGGCAGTTTACAATTTTTCAAAAAGTTTACAAAGGCAGCTGGTTAGTGCAATTGGCCTATAACTTGAAACAGAGGAAGGGTCTTTGCCCTGTTTCGAAATAGGGATAACAATGGCTTCTTTCCAGGAAGTAGGTATGGTGCCAGAAAGCAAGATAGCACTGTATAGGGAGAGTAAAGTTTTTCGCGTTTCAAGCGGCAGGTTTTGAACATTTCATACATGACATGGTCGTGGCCTGGGGCAGAATTACTGCAGGAATTTAGTGATGTTTGTAGCTCAGCTAGGTTGAAAGGTTGGTTGTATGCCTCGTATTTTGTACAGTTGTATTCCAGTTTCTGCTTTTCGATTTTCGCTTTATATCTTTGAAAAGCTTCAGTATAGTGTGACGAGCTAGAGACCTGCTCGAAGTGTGCACCGACGAAGTTCGCCTGATCTTCCAGGCTGTCACCCTGCGTGTTTACGAGTGGGAGTGAATGCACTTGTCTTCCTGCTACTCTACCAACCATGTTCCAGACTTTAGCCTCTTGGGTATATGAATTAATCCCCGATAAATACTTGTGCCAGCTTTCTCTTCTGGCCTGCCGACGCGTTCTCCTGGCCTGAGACTTCATTTTCTTAAAAGTGGCAAGATTTTCGGCTGTCGGTGAGTTTCGAAGCACCCTCCATGCTTTGTTTTGCTGCCTCCGTGCATTTTGGCACTCTGAGCTCCACCAGGGCACACGTAGTTTTCGATGATGTCCATTAGTTTGTGGTATGCTTTTTGTTGCTGCATCGATCAGAGACGCTGTAAAGTAGTCGACAGCCGTATCAATGTCTAAACGGCATATGTCGCGCCAATTTATATGTGTGATGGTATAAAACTGTTCCCAGTTGGCTTTGCTTAATAGCCATTTTGGAACCTGAGGTGGGCATTCAGTTGATGTAGGTGTACTCAAAACTACGGGAAAATGGTCACTTCCGTAGGGATTAGTGATGACTTTCCAGTGAAGTAGAGGCACAAGCGATGGAGATACTATGCTTAGGTCTATTGAGGAATAGATATTGTTAGCGAGGTTATAATAGGTTGGTTCTTTCCGATTCAGGAGACACGCTCTTGAAGAGAGAAGAAACTGTTAAATCAGTCGACCTCGGGCGTCACAACGAGAGTCGCCCCATAGCCTGGTATGTGCATTAAAGTCCCCTAGAACAAGATAGAGTTCGGGAAGTTCATCCATCAAAGACTGGAATTCATGTTTGCGTAGTTGAATATGTGTAGGTATGTATATAGAGCAAACGGCGACAAGTCTGCCTAGAAGCACCACTCGAACAGCCACTGCCTCAAGAAACGTATGGAGTTTCAAGTGTTTACATGCTAAACCTTGCTTAACTATAACAGCTACACCTCCATATGATGCGACGGCATCATCACGGTCCATTCGGAAAATAATATAACTGCGTAGAAAGTTGGTGTGTTTAGATTTTAAGTGTGTTTCCTGTACACACAGCACTTTTGGTGAGTGAATATGTAGAAGTTCTTGGACATCGTATATGTTTGTGAGAAGGCCTCTGACATTCCATTCTAGAATCTGTGTTTCCATATTTGATGGAAAGTGGTGCTGTGTGTTCAAAAATTAAGTGGCTGTTCAAGTGAGAAGTTGTAACTTAAGTAGCAGGGCCGTTGTCGGGCCCTGTTATTGGTTTCTTGGTTCTTTTAGCGTGCTCTATGGAGCCACGCCGCGTTTCCGGCACCTGAGGTACCGTGTTTGTGTCCATTGCCTCACGTGAAGCACTGGACGCCCGCGTACGCGAGCTGCTCTTGCGTATTTGCGACCTTGCCTGGTGAGACGTGGTCGGTCGACCCGACGACCCTGGAGTCACCTGAGTCTCTGGCTTGGTAGGTGGAGCAGGCTTGGCTGCTTCCACCATGGGGGCGGCCACCACACCCGATGGCTCACTTTGCGTGGGCCTAGGTAGTGGCGGAGGGTGATGCGACGCTGCCCCCTGACGCGCCGCATCAGCGTAAGTTGTGCCGTGAAAAGCCGAACAACTTCGGCGTGCTTCCTTGAAGGAGATATTTTCGCGATTCTTCAGTGTAATAATGTCTTTTTCTTTTTCCCACTGAGGACAAGAACGTTAATATGATGCGTGGTCTTCATCACAGTTTACACAATGTAGGGTTTCATTAAAATTGTCAGAGACCTGGCCTTGGGCACCACATTTGGCACAAGCAGGTCGACCTCGACAGCTCTGAGAGCCATGGCCGAACCTTTGACACTGGTAACATCGGCGGGGGTTTGGTATGTAGGGTCTGATCGGTGTCTTTGTATAGTCCAGTTTCTATTGTTTGTGGTAGTTCATTGGTGGCAAAGGTCAGTACCAAGTGTTTCGTGGGGGTTTCCTGATTGTTCCTTCGGATGACGATTCGCTTCACATTGGTCACATTCTGTTCTTTCCAGCCCTCGAGGAGTTCAGCCTCCGTCAGGTCAAGGAGGTCTGTGTCAGAAACAACTCCACGTGCAGTGTTCATAGATCGATGAGGTGTTACGCTGATGGGGATGTCGCCGAATGTTGCAAGGTTCTTTAGTTTGTCAAATTGTGTTTCGTCACGGAGTTCTAAAAGAAGGTCACCACTAGCCATTTTTGTAACTTTGTAGCCATCACCTAATGTGGCTGTCAGGGACCGCGATACTATGAACTGGGACACTGTTCTGGCTGTGTTGTTGGGCTTCTCACTGTGTACAACATGATAACGAGGAAATACTTCTTTGGGTCGGCTGAAAAAGGAAAATTCTTCGGTGCGTACGCGCTTTGAAGGGGCACGATCATTGAGTAGTGGAAAGCTTCTCTGCATGATAGAGGAATGTAATTCAGTAACGATGGCGGCCACCCACCACGGAGCCCAACGAGGGGACGCTACAAGGTTCATGAAACGCGAAACATGCAGACGCCAGGCGTACACCGCTACGATAACCTAATGCGCGTAGGCCAAGGTTGTCTATTGGTTGGAAACGCAAGGAAAATAACTGTCATGCTTAAAAATACACGGAACCTGTATACAAATTTCACAGCACAACATTTAATATCGCAGCAATATTGCATGATACAAGCATTTTGTCATCGGGCATCACAACACGTTACTACCAACGTGACTTCGAGTCTGAAGACAGCTAACCATTACAAAAGGCACACACGTTACTGCGCGTATTCCCTCACGACTGCGTAGCGGGTGCATAAAGCTCTGAAACATTTTACACATAATATTGAGAAGCATGGTCTACTGGGTGAGTTGGTAATAGATCCTAACTCAGTTGCGCGAAAAAATTTTGAAGCGCAAAAGGAAAACACCTGGACACAGCGCACACTAACAACTGAAACTTTATTGGAGAAAACAGACATATGTATGTTGTTACGAGAACACGTAAGGCGGAAAAAAATGATTAGATGAGCAGACATCTAAATATTTTCTTTCACCGTGTGGACATCGCGTGGTGTATGGCACTGCGCTGTCGTGCGGGAAGTAATATTTAGGATTCAATAATATAATTGTGGATCACAAAGCTTATCTAAAGGAACAAACATTCTTTAACAAATCATCACATTGTAGAGAGTGCGGCTGTGCACCCTTGTTCAATTATACGGTAATTAAAGCTAGATTCAGGAACACGGTAGTGTGGGAAATAGAAGAGGCGTATTTTATAAACAAAGCTAGTGATTCATGTGTCACGTAACTCTCTGTTATGTTGCTTATTACTAAAGTAGCTTTTCTGGAAGCGCATCATTTATACAATCTGTCTGCTCATCTAGTCATTTTATTTCACCGCACGTGTTCTTGTAACCGCATATATATGCCTGTTTTCTCAAACAAAGTTTCAGTTGTCTGTGTGCGCTGTGTCTAGTTGTCTCCCTTTTGTATTTAAATTTTTTCGCGCAACTCAATAATTACATAAGATTTCTCGTTCTTGAAACAATGCTACTACTTTTTTTACACAAAATGCAGCCATGTGTGAAACCTTTATTGAGACACTTTCAACTTTCTCAATTACAAAGTACTATTCCACAATCAAAATTGTTCAAGTAGCATCATGCAATAAAAAAACACTGAGTGATTCAATTACGCACAAGAAACAGAATCGATACTGCTATCGCGTTCAACTCTGAAAAATGGAGGTTAATGGTCTCCAGATTTTTCACACAGTAGCAAGCCCTAATGCATCAGGCCAGTTTATTTGTCAGCTTGCGTAAAATTATCTGCAGTGCTCACGGATTAAAACGTGACATCACATTATTTTGCGTAACTATGTATGCGGGTATATGCAGTTTGCCTACGATAACCACGCAATGTTGCGACATCAGAACAATAACGTTGCCTGTGATGTACGCATTCCAGTCAAATTTACACTTATATCAGCCGAATTATAGATGATGGAAACAAAATTATGAGCTATTCTTAAGTTTTTCCGTTTTGATCCGTGAGCATTCAACCTGCTTTGAAGAATCAAACTAGGAACAAAATTTTCACTGCGTGTCCTGATCAAAACACACGTAAATCTAAAAACAAGGGGAACGTAGACGAATAAAGACAAACTCAAACGCAAGACAAATTTAAACGTGGGCTCATAAATCTCATGACACCCTTGCAGTTGGAGATATGCAAGTGTTTTTATTTGTAATTGCGCAAGTTCTAATTTATCCTCGGTAATTCCCCAAGCGTTAAAATGAGAAAAATACAACACAAGCACATTTACCTCAATAAATTTATGAAAAGTACAATAGCACGAAACCAATATTTTTCTGGCGTAGAGTTTTGGATAAAATAGAGGACTGTCTGAAAGAAGTGAAAAAAAACAAGTGTTGTATAAGCACGGGTGTCCACTTTTTTTTTGGACGAAAAGTTGACGATCGCCAATCCTGCGGCATACACACGCACACGCACACAAAAACACTTTCACATCCGTCCACAATTTTGCCACGCACAGAGAAGAAGATTATTGAGAGCTGCGATGATTATCTTGTGTAAATTGGAGCAGTAGTTGAACACGAAATAAGAGCAAGAGGAATGAAAATTGACAAACTCGATCACTACTGCACCCATGACTCCGGCGAGCAAAGAAGCAACAATGGCGTGAATGGATACCGTGCATGCAGGCTTGACAATGAAACATATATTACTCCTTGAGATCAATGATTTACGCACTTTTCACTAGAACTAAATTTTCCTGGGCTTATTTGCGAATGACGCTTCATTTTTTAACAATTCTGGACGCAATAATATTGCCATATGACTGAATGTTTGCGCAAACTATTTTCTTCGTTGTTACTTGAAATGGGCCGCGGCACTCTCTTTTCTGCTCTGTCGACAGATTGGTGTAGGCCACGGCAGGGCTACACGGCACCTACGCGCACTTTTTCGAACAACGTTCTCCGAATTTTCCACCCATCCAACAGGGCGCCCTTGTTTGTATTTTTTACTGCGCGCACCCCTTGCAACCTTGTCAACAGCTGCAGTGCAGTCAGACGAGTTTTTTTGGACAATGGACCTACCTTCCTCCCGCGGGCCCAGAAAGCTGCAGCTGCAGGACCGTTGAGACAGGCTTTCCGTAGAGCTGAAATCACTGCTTCGTGTACGCTGGCTACTAAGACGCGTTCCAGCCAGATTTTCATCCTATTTCTCAAGCATTTATAATAATAATAATAATAATAATAATAATAATAATAATAATAATAATAATAATAATAATAATAATAATAATAATAATAATAATAATAATAATAATAATAATAATAATAATAATAATAATAATAATATATTAATAATATATAATAATAATAATAATATTAACAATAATATTCAATCAACCAATCATCAATAAATCTTTTTTAACGTATCCAGGAACAACCATAGGGTCTTTCGTGCTGGCGTGCGCAAAAATAAAACAAAAATAAGAAACAATACATTACAGACTGTCCACAGAAAAGCAAAACAATAAAAAGAGCAAAAACGGGCACGTGAAAAGAAATCAACGCACAATGAAAACAGCAAATGAAAGAGTAGATATTTGTGGAATGGGACTGAAAAATAATGCGGAATATACACAACCGTGCGGAAGGCTTGCTAAAAGATGGGAAAATAAAAGAATCTGTGCATGTGCAAATCTACGTTAGGACAGGGCAGCCCTCACTGACAAAAATGACTTTAGACTATGAAAAACATAACGAATCAAGAAAGTTGACGTTACAGAGACTCAGTATTCTGTAAAAGATAGAGTGTTGGAAGAAGTGTGCAGGTACATGCAATGGTCTATTCTCTCTGGATAACTTACGCGTAGTTTGAAAATTATTACAGCCGAGAAGGGCAGAATATATCAACCTGAACTAGCTTGTAGAAAACTAACAGCTCAGTGCGATTTGGTCGGCTTTAAGTGATGGCAAAGAAAATATTCTAGCAGTGTTGAAAGAATTCTAGTGAAACGATAGTAGTAAATGCTCATGAATTTTTTCTGGACTCACTCAGTGGCGTTACTGCTGGATTTAGCAAGGCTATTCCAGATCAGATATGCATATGTACTCTTGTTGAGCACGACATGTCATGGTGTACAATTTGTAAAAGGCTGTAGGAGAACCGGATTCTCAAGAAATATTCTGCCAACAGAGAGATAACGAAGGCCTCCCATGGTTGCAAATTAAATGCAAGTGGAAAAAAATTAAGCATTCTATCAAAAAGAACTCCTAGATCACTGGTCTCATAAACCTTACATAACGACACAGCATTGACAGCGTATGGAATTGACACGTTGGACGTTTTGAAAGATGCAACAACAACAACAACAATAACAACAACAACAACAATAATAATAATAATACATTCATATCATTCTCACATCGCCGGAAATCTCTTGCCATATTGAAGGAAATGCTAGTGTCCGGGTGCTCATGAGTCTCTTGCGCGAGTGTGTAGTAGCGCAGTTTGGTGAGTATGTACCGGCATACATATTTTATAGGTAAATGCACCACAGTGTTGTTGTTGAAAGGATATGTTCGCAAGCAGTTTTAGTTATTACGCGCCTGCACAGCAAGGGGCTGTTTACATAACGTAGAGTTTGGCTTAGGCATCACGCCAGCCCGCAAAAATGTGTCATGCTAATTGTATTCGCAAGGCAATGTTTAAGCAAATCCTAATAATGGAACGTGCACATTAGTAACCTCGACCAAGTATTGACCCACCCACAAAAAACAGAAGTTTTGTGAGTTCGGCAGCCTACGTTAAATATTGCTATAAAGCATCAGCATTTCAATACATGGTCCAATAAATGTGTATCACGTGTCAGTCAGTTGCACCTTTCTTAACGTATTGGTGTATGACGTCGGATTTATTTGACACTTGCAAACATTACACAAAATAATTGTTTACTAGTGCAATCATAAACTTTCTGATAAATTTGCTATGTGCACAGCCAAGAACACGTAGCCAAAGGAAACACAAAATGTATGTTTTGCAATAAAATAGTACAACTACCATCTTGAATTTAATCATAATCATGCCTGCAAGTTGCATTCACGTAAGTTCTTTTTTGTTTTTGAAGATACTGTCTTAAACATTGCACTGCGCATGCACCTATGGTAAATGGCTGCTGAAAGCAATTGCAGTTGAGGGGTCAACAGGATTAACTAAAACCGTGTTATACGAAGGGAGCATATAGCTATCAAAACCTTCAAAAAATCAGCAATTTTTTCACCAATGTCAAAGCTAAAATGCATCGAACTTACTATATCTTGCTGCCACTCCAAACAATGCAGTAATGTGAACAATATAGGTTGAATGCATTTTGTTTTTATATAATACTATAAGGATTGCTCTATAATTATAGCGAGGTTCGGGAGCTTCGATGCGTTTTGTGACCTGACACGATTCCTTCCTTGTAAAACATGTCTATTATCGTATACAATATTTACGTCGTAATAATTTGAACTTATTGTTTCGAACCTAAATGCCATGGAAAGTTTACAAGTTAAAGTACACGAATGCATGTATAGCTGCAACTTTCACGAACACAAAGCTGACGTGAAATTTTGATTTTTTTTGCATGAAAGAAACAACATATATAACTGATACTCTTGTAGGTGTAGAAAATAAGCAGGTCACCTTTGCGTACAAATCGGTATATACTACAATCCGCATAAAAGTGTGTGATCATGGTGCTAAATATATATGTGTTTCGTCCAGTATAACGGAGCACTTCCACATATAAGGGTTCACTTGATATGTCATATATGGTGTGGCCGTGCCTTATAAGGCCGTATTTGACTCTATATGGGCCAACCGCGTCATATATGGCTGTATACAACCCCATACATGAACCGACCCTGCCAGATATACATCCATATATGGTAAGTGGAAGCCACATATGCTGTCATATATGCTTAGTTGTGGCTACATATGCTGACATATATGCTCATATGTGGCCACCTATAACCTATATAAGTGCACATATAAGGCCAAATATAACGTATAAAGTGCACATAGCAAATTTATTGAAAATTTTATGATTGCACTAGTAAACAATTAACTTTGTGTAATGTTTGCAAGCGTCAAATAAATCTCACGTCATACACCAATACGTTAAGAAAGGTGCAACTGACACACACGTGATAAACATTTAATGAACCATGTATTGAAAAGCTGAAGCTTTATAGCAACATTTAACGTAGGCTGCCGAACTCCCAAAACTTCTATTTTGTGTGGGTGTGTCATTACTTCGTCAAGGTCAGTAATGCGCACGTGCCATAATTAGGATATGACATTTCTGAAGGGCATTATTTGCATGCTCACATTGTTATCGGTGTGCCAACCTGCCTTGTCTCCAAATGAGTCTGGCGGTATGTAAAACAAGTGAATAAATCACTGCACGAGAAACTAATGTTCTTTGGCTTCGGGCCAATTACCCTGTCACTTGAGCATGGGTCACGCAGTAACAATATCAAACTGCATTTAGAGTGTATCCATGTACATCACCAGTGCCATTGTAAAAAAACATACATCACCGACGATCATGGTACCCCCTAATGCGAATTCTAAGTGCAGCTGTTTAGGTGTGTTGGTATTACGATAAGTTTAATTGAACAATTGAGACAAACATGTATGTATGTACCGTTGCATACCACTATTTATTTTCCCCAACTCTCTTGCTAGGAAATACACGTATGCCTGTCTTTTATTGCGATGAAGGAAGCTTTGTAGTCAGCCATATGTTTAGATTGTACACAATTGCCTGGTTCTCAAAGACGAGGTCTTTGCAAGTGTTTCGCCAGGTCATCACAGCAGTGGACCTGGCGATGTAGTGACAGGAAGGTTTTGTTTGTCTTTATGTCTATATTACAGTCCAGTCAACCACAGCTAACCTTGGTGTAGGTTTATGTCCGGTTAATGCAAAGCGAAGGAAGTGCACGATGTCTTTGGTAAGCGCAGCCATTGTCCAACTTTGCAGCACACAGTTCAACAACTTCATCTTAGGCACCATATATTTGAGGCGTACAGCAGAGATTTCCGAACGCAAGTAGATAGCCATTCCTGCCCCCTCCTTCTGTTGTGGTCTCTGGGAGCACAACAACAATACTGGTAGTCTACAACTTCGAGGAGTTGGTCGGAATGCATGCATGTTTCATCAGAGAGGCAAAGTACAGAGCAATGCTAAAGAATGGGATTGCAATTTATGTCCTTGGCATGAGCTGCCAGAGAGTGACCACAGGTTGATAACAATTGTAGCTACTCAATTATGACGTAGCACGTAACAGTTTCGAGTTTCTAGGACAGTAACCGACAAAACTCATGAGTCATGAGCTAGCATTCTGTCTGGATTGCGTTTTACGAGGCAGAATCTAAGTTCATTGTATACACTGGTGAGACAATAATGCCTGTTTATGTCTGCAGCCGAACTCAGTGCTACTCTAATGTTTTTCTTTGCTTGTCCAATACATGTGCCGCATACTTCTGTTTCCATTGGACAGATGCTGTATACATGGCTGTGGTGCTTTCTAATTGTTGTGGCATTCACTCGACTGTGTAGTTACGCACCTCACGGTGACGTCGCTGAGCGCAAGAACGGGTCCCTAAAAGCTGCGCTTTTAAACTGCATTGGCTAAGCTTGTTTAATGGTTAGAGGAGAAGGGAGTCCTGTGAGATATAGCGATTCCTATTACCTTTGAAATAAGTTTCTCTGAGTTCCACAGCAAGTTTGGTACTGCATAACGGGCATTCGAAATTACATTTCTCAATCTTGCGACTAAAACAATAAACAAAAAACTCGCCGACTCGATAGTTGCCGTTGCAAATAAACACAGTTGATACAAGAAGTGACATTAGGAGATACTGGGTTCCCTCTGGCATTCCAGAAATGTTTTTCTGGGATAATACTTCATGACCCCTGACATGAACTTTCCAATGTGTCTCCTAGTTCACTGCCTCTGAACGGATTTCAGTGCTAGTCTCACGTTGGTTTATCGCTGAAATATTTTTGCAAAGCCTGTCTTTGTATTTCGCTGAGCTGTCAGTTTATCAGAAATAGAAGACACTTTAAAAATATACGCATGGTTGCATTCCAGTTTCAACTGTCATGCACTGTTATATGATGCAGTAAATACCACGTGTAAACGAGTAGGCTGTTATGTGCACCATAACGTGAGCATGACTCGGAAAAACGTACAGAGGAAACTTTCTCGTTCCGTCTTTGCGATTAAAAAATTTGCGCGCTCGTACTCTGAAATGAGAAAAGAACCAAATAGATAACAGCAAAAACAACCTTCTACACTTTGATCAAAGCATGCACAGGAAAGTTTGCTGATGAAGACGTGAGTTCAACAAGACAGCGCAAAATGCATTCGTACTTTCTTTCCAGGCTAAACTAATCGAACATGCGCGAGTATTTTGCAGCGCTGACGCAATAACACGTCGTGACAGGCAAGCAAATGAGTGGCATAATAACGTTTTTGCACCATTTCACCACAAAACACCCCAACACATTTTGCTTACATAAGTAGCATGTATTCGTACACGCTTCTCCATACAAATTAAAAGCAGCGGATGCAGTAGTTTGCTAACGGCAAACATTGACGATAAGTCTCAACACTGGGCATCGCGGCACTGGCCGGCTGCCTCACAGCCATACAGAGCTCACAAAACAAGAAGTGCAAACCGTTTCGCCACCGAAGTGACCTCCACATATTCGTGTACTTGGAAGACCAACGCGAAACGAATTGCAAACACTTCTCATTACGCCAAATCCTCGACGACGACAGATCTGACACGGAACGTACTTTTTGAAGTCTTTCATTTGTTCCACGGAAGGAAGAATCTTCACATCCAAGGCTTTTTCAGACACTTCATGCCACCTCATCAGCCATAATCACAGTTTTTTCACCTCGCCCCGGCTTGTCTCGATGGTGTACTCTGCCTCGACTTAGTAACGGACTGCGAATGGAAAAAAATGGGCCCAGAATCAACATATTACACTGCAAATGTCGTAGAAAGACGATAACTTACTTCTGGAGAGAGTCAACAAAACGTTTATTTCATGTTCTGCAAGAAAGTCGGTGAACGCTGCGTTAGAGTGCCTCGAGCGTGTAGCGAAAGTGAACAAACGCATCTAGGCACGTTATACACGAACGATAGGAAGGCTGCGCGCCCGTGGTGAAAGATGGACGCCTGTATCGGAGGTGATATGGTGTAGAACGCAAAGAGACGGGCAGGTGCCACCTCCGTGTCGTCTTAGCAAAGCGTTGGAAACACTTACCTTTTTGATTTTGAGCATCGCGTTCCACAGTGAGCGCAGCGCGATAAACGCTATAGTCCTTAGAGTTACTTGTGTGTGCCTATTGTAGCATACAGGCACACATACAAGACATCGACGTGTTGTTATGGCACCTCAGACATGCGCAATAATATCTTTTCAATCGACAATCGCACGAGCATAAATGCTGAAGCTTGAGCATTATTGGTGGTTGCTGCGGATGGGGTCGGCCGTTTGGCGTCATTTGAGGTATCGTTAAGGGCGGACAAACGGACAATGGTACAGACAGACAGACAGACAGACCAAAATTTTTCTGTCGAAGGTCCCCAAGAAATACTATCGTCTTTAAAAAAAGGCTGATCCCACGCACAGTGGGAATGGATCATATGCGAAACACGAATGATGAAGGTTCATATATCTCTTTAAAATCAGAACAACATTACGAGGCAGACGTAAATTATGCCGCACATGACTTCCATGTCAGGATTATCATGTTTAGCCGTGTCATTTACCTTCGCCATCAACTCACGTCACGTGATAATAAATCTGCTATATGTGGAGCTAGCAAAACTGCGGCGAGCACACTATGAGCAAAACATGTAGTCATGATTTACATGACATGCGTATCATGATTGTAATGTTTGGACATGTCATGTAACTTCGTCGTCCATTCATGCCACGTAATACCAAATTTGGTACATGTGAAGCTATCGAAATGGCCGTGAGCACACCATGAGTGTGGTATGTTGTGATGTAGGCTGTGGACTGCAAATTTTAAGCTTTCTCACGTTACGGATTTTCAAGTTCATTACAGTCTTTTATCTGCACTTTCTTGTGTAGAGGCGTCCACGCTGGATGCAGCTGCGTTTTCAATCCGTCAAGCGAGTCCCGCTGTGGTGGTCTAGTGGCTAAGGAACTCGGCTGCTGACCCACAGGTCGCGAAATCGAATCCCGGCTGCGGCGGCTGCATTTCCGATGGAGGTAGAAATGTTGTAGGCCCGTGTGCTCAAATTTGGGGGCACGTTAAAAAAAACCCAGGTGGTCAAAATCTCCAGAGCCCTCCATTACGCGTCTCTTATAATCACATGGTGGTTTCGGGATGTCAAACCCCAAAAATCAATCAAATCAATCCGTCAAGCGGCTATTGTAGGACATGCCTCGCCGAATACGCGGCATGTAGTGTTTTTTCAGACGAATGTGTTCGGAAATTTGAGCAGCTCAATAATAGCAGTAGTTCAAACGTTGTAGCGAAATTTCGAACCTGCAGTACGTCGCAGAGCAGTAGAAAGCTCTAGCCGAGCCAGTGTGCGATTTAAAAAAAGGAAGCAAAACTAACGCGGTGGGCCGATAGGAGGCCAGTGGACGTGGCAAGTGCGCGCCTAAACCAATCCTGTGCGTGCAATCAACCTTAGGAAAAGGAGTGGTAGCGTCACTCTCGCTGCACCAGCACCATTTTGAAAATAGGTAAAACAAGAACAAAGAAAGCAGCTTCAAAATAACAGAGACGGTGGCACCCTGTCGCTGTGTTCAGAAGTTACAAGAGCACGAACTTCGAACGTATTCAGCCAATTTTCGGTCATTTCGCTTACATATAGACATGTAAGACGCAGTTTTTTCTATATTTTTCAATTAAATATAGGTTTGGAATTTCGCCGATGAGATCATTAGATGTTTGAAGTTCACAATACTGCAAGTTTTCAAAAATCTTTTTTTTCTATATTTCGCCATTTCAAGACCGACACAAAAACATTGACCTTGTGTTATTTTGTGGCAATGTGTTTCTGGAGGCCTGTTAGTCATATATGATACATCATTCTCTGCAGCACACGGCATGTAATTAATTACAGGCTCATTATTACAGACCTGTGACAGTTTTGGTTTCAAAAATGAAATGCTACTGGGTGCAACTATTGCTACTTTGCGGGTGCAGCGCTAGACTATTTCAGCACACAAAACTGTGACGCACTTCCGCGCGTTTCACATCAAGAAATTTTTCAAACAGGCACCAAGAAGTATTTTCAAACAGGAAACGGGACAGCTATCTAATATAACACAAAACTTGCAACTCGTGCGGTGCGGTCATGGACTCGCGATCAGCTGCCGAGTCAATATTCTGCTAGAGCAAACACGACCAAAGAAAAATGGCGGCTAGAAGGTCATCATGTTTTGTTGCAGCGTGGTATGTGTGAAAAGTAGGAGGTGCCCAAGGGTCCTCTTTGAGGGTGCTACTAGGGCAATGAAGTTGGTCGCTCATGCAACCTTTAAAATTCATTGAATATACCTTCCAAGCTATATTCGCTGGTAATATATTGCAGATGATACACGCATGTTCACGAGAATGGATCCTGGAGGCTATCTAAGCAGCGAAATTATCCCACTCTGTTGTATTTTTTTGCTTTTTTTGTAAGTGTTATGGGTGTTGACGTGTTCACCTGTCGCGTCAGGATTGGCTCATTTGTTCCTTTCCGACAACCTAGGAAGTCCCGCAATGCTCGCTTTAGCTTTGCATCTGCTTTTGTTAGATCCCTGTGCCCTAGACCAATCTTCCTGCTTCTAGGTTCGGTTATTTCACTTATTCTGCTCTGTTGCGGTGACGTGGAATCCAACCCTGGTCCTAAGATTGATGATGTTCTCGCCCTAATGAAAGATTTTCACGATGAAACCACCGCTACTCTGACCACGATGAAACAGTCAATCAATAGTATTAATTCAAGATTATGTGCAATGGAAAATAACCTGAGCAAAAAGTTACAAATCAAAACAAAGTGTGAGAATGTAGGTGACTGTATGCGAAGTGAAGACAAGCATCACAAAGGTAAACGATGAATTATTTTACGTAGTTGATGATATCAATAACAAAATGCGAAGGAACAACTTGATTGTCAAGGGCATAGCCAAAACAGAAAAGGAGGGGTACGAAGAGTCAGAAACAATTGTGAAAGAATTCTTTGCAACTCACATAGGCGTACAAACCGGGGACATCGAACGCGCTCACCGATTGGGTCAGTGGCGTGCGAACGTCGACCGGCCCATAATCGTAAAATTTCTCAACATTGAGTCAAAAATGAATGTTTTACGCAATGCCCCTAAACTTAAAAGCTAGAAAACCCGAAAATCTGGCTCGAAGAAGATTTCTCCCCTGAAGTACAATTGGCACGCAAAAAGCTTTGTGACTTCGTCAAAGCTACTCGTAATGATAACGAAAGCTATTCACTCCGCTTCAACCTACTTTACTTCCGTAAATACTTTTATAGGTATGAATCTAGCACAGATAGTATCGTCCAAGTACCCGCCAGATACCAAAATTTCGCAAATAATACTACGGGGGAACAGAACAACGCAGGCGTGGCCACAAACTATGAACCTGTAACGGCTTGACACAATGTATCCGCCAGACCTTCATCCGCTAAGAAATCAACTGCGAATACAAAGCTATCAATAATCCTTGCGAATTTTCGCAGCATATAGAGCAAACTTGACGAACTTTAAGCTTCTATACACACGTGCATTGCTGATGTTATTCTTGGCACGTAGACGTGGCTAAATTCTGACACAGAAAACAGTGAACTTGGCTTCCCTGCGCAGTACACAATTATTGACAAGACAGAGCCGCTTGCCATGGTGGAGGGGTGATTATTGCCATTAGGAAAGAATTTTGTCCTACCGTCATAGTCTACGACTCGCCCCTTGAAATTACGTGGGTTGCGGCACGCTTGGGGCATGTACCGTGCGTCATAGGCATATGCTACAGACCTCCCGATAGTGGCCCAGAGTTCATTGAACACCTGAATGACTTCATTGATTATGTCTTAAACAAGCACCCAAACTCTGTTGCGATTCTTGAAGGGGACTTCAATTACCCCGACATAGACTGATCCTCTTCCACTGTTAGCTGTGCTAGCCGTCGTCAAGAAAGCCTTAACTTCAGAAACCCAGCACATTTGCACAACATGTCCCAGCTCGTGACGGAACCAACACGCGGAAACAACATATTGGACCTAATACTCAGCAACCAACCCGATGATGCACTTACTCGTGTCTTGGAGGAAATCAGCGATCACCGCGCCGTACATTGCTCCTTATCTATCCCACTGCCCGATAAAACCATTACGGACAAGCCCATATTCAATTCTGCACGCACCAATGTCGAGAAAATGAATCATATGCTGGAATAGTTTACACCCCCGTTCGAAGCCAGCTTTGCCAATGGCACTGCAAATGAAAACTGGATTAAATTTTGTGGCATATTAAAACAAATCGAAGAGATTTGCGTACCAGAAATGGCTATTAGATCAACCAAAAACGACGCTGGGTTCACACAGGATGTGAAAAGAAGTCTCAATGAAAAGAAGCGTGCATTTAGGAAGGCGTCTCGAACAAAATTGACAGTAGACTGGGATAACGATAGGAATGTATGAAGAAATACCGAAGCCATCAATAAAGAAGCCAAACATAAATTTTTCAATTGCACAGTGCCTAAACTCCTCGAAATGGACCCTAAAAAATTCTGGCAAGTGGTAAACACTAAAAACACTCATTCTCTGACCTTACTAGACGGTGAGCATGGTGATTCTCCATCAGCTGAGGAAACTGCGGAAATATTCAGTGATCAGTTTGCATCGGTATTTTCAAATGAGCTTCCATTAGATTCCATCAACCTACCAGAGACCGTCATTCATGTTATCTTTCTTCCAATAGAAATAACCGAAAAATGGCACAGCAGGTGCCATTGAGTGACTTGAGTACAAGACGAGTCGAGGGCCCGATGGCATTAGCTCCAAACTTCTAAAATTAACCACTCAAAAATCATCGTACCTATTGAAAATAGTATTTGAGCAGTCACTGAACAAAGGTTGCGTCCCAGATGATTGGAAATCAGCATTAGTGGTACTTATATTCAAATCTGGGTTAAAATTATGTGCTAATAATTACCGGCCAATCTCTCTTACTTTTATTCCGTGCAAAATACTCGAGCATATTCTGTTTACGCACATCGTATCTCACCTCAATAAAAATAACTTGCTAATAGATAATCAACATGGCTTCCGCAATAACCACTCGTGCGAAGCAAAGCTGTTCGATTTGGTAAGTGACCTTAGTGATTCTCTGAATAACTCCCGCTACACTGACGCAATTTTTATAGATTTTGCTAAAGCGTTTGACCGCGTGCAACACAAAAGGTTGATGACTAAAATCTGTAATCTACAGCTAGACGATAGAACAACCCAGTGGATAAGCGGTTTTCTTACTAACAGGGTGCAGTTAGTTAAACTTAACAACGTTATCTCTACTCCCAGACCCGTAAAATGCGGGGTACCCCAGGGATCCGTCCTAGGTCCTCTGTTGTTTCTTGTCTATAATAATGATATCGGATCCAATATTAACTCTTCACTGTGCCTCTTTGCAGATATTGCGTAATTTATAAAGAACTCACCGAACCAAACGACGTAAACATCTTGCAGTCCAAATTGACAAAATTATCAGAATGGTGCCATTTATTTCAAATGGAAATAAATGTAAAAAAAAAACCAAACACGTACGCTTTTCATCTGTTGCACATCCTTCGCCCAATGAGTATGTCATAAACAACTTGGTAATTCAGACAGTTCCATCTATTAAACATCTAGGTATTTTATTCCACTTTGATATAACCTGGACTAGCCACGTAGATTACATCACCGCGAAAACCCTACGGAAACTTGGTCTTCTTAAGCGCTGACTGAAACTTGCAAACAAAGACACCAAACTTCACGCATACGATACTGTTATCCGGCCAACCCTAGAATATGCTTCCGTAGTATGGCACCCCCACGCAGCAACCCTGACTGATACGCTGGAAACTATCCAAAACAAAGCTGCGCGATTTATTTTGTCATGTTATTCTCGTTATGAAAGTGTGTCATTCATAAAAAAAATTAAATCTCCCCCTCTTGCCATGCGCAGGAAATATTTCCGCTTACCTTTCTTCCACAAATTATACCACAGTGATTCGCCGTTCCACCGTACGTTCATTCACACTGCTTTCTACAATTCCGCACGCGTTCAACATGATCATAAAATTGAACCTATAATTTCTCGCACAAAAAACACCAATACTCACCCTTTGTCTTAGCTATAACCGAGTAGAACACTCTGCCGGCCAGCATTGTAACGCATACACAGCAATCATCTTTTCAGTCTGCATTATTTGCGTTCCTTGAATGTGTTGTACAATCTTAGGCATTGCTGTATAACGTGTCGTACAGCTTCTTCAATGTACTCGCTTCTAAAACCTTGCTGTGTTATTTCTTGCTTATTTTTGTTGACGGACTCTGTAGCCTGCGCATGTTTTCTTGTTTTCTTGTCTTCTTTTCTTGTTAAAAATTGCTGTTGTCACTGATTACTGTATGAAACCCCCCTTATGTACTGCCCTAGAGGCCCTTAAGGTATATAAATGAAAAAAAAATGTTGTGTCGGTACCCTTTTAAAAAAAACTACCATATGTATTATCGTAATCCTTGCCCCCCCCCCCCTCCAATTACCGAAAAAAATAGGATTTTTTTCCAGGAATAATTATTGCACCCCCAAAATTTGCAGCAATTATGTCGTACGCTCTTCCAACCATTGACGATAATTGCCCACAACAGCCTGGCGCCATCTCTTAAGCATCATGCGTATTATTAATTCGGAGTGCCTAAATTCAATTGAAGCCAAGACAAAGTTGCAAGTGCGCGTTGCAATGCGTGTTGTATGTCATGTGTCTTCTGTGTTTATACTGCGATACAAAAGCTACACAGCTGCTTTTAAGTTGAAAGTGATTGACCCCTTACAAAACAATGGCAACAGGGCTCCTGGTTGGCACTTCAGAATCGACGAGTTTTGTGTCCACTACTGGTGACGACAGCCCCAGCAGCCGAAGGCTACCAGGACGTGTTAGGCCTTCTGTGTGCCTAAGACTGGAATGAATGGTAGACTTTATTTCGCCTAAAGCCAACTGCGGATAATTCCATGTTAGATGGCCATCAGCCTATAGTTTACGTCGTACGCTAATCTTTCGAGGGTTCCCGTGTTGAGTGACGAACGCTAACACTACGCCCACAATGCTCACAAGCTATGAGTACAGTATTCGGATTCTCTGCTGTTTGCTTGCGGCTTTCGTGTTTCCAATCAACCTTGCCTTGTGTTGAACGTGTATTTTAATTGCTAAGGTAAGTCTTGATTAGTACTTCTCCTAGCTTGCTGCTTGTTGCTGGCGTGAGAATCTGAATTTGTGGCTACTCCGTTGTCTTTTTTGCTCCGTACATTTCTATGAAAAATTTCCCCCGCGTAATTCTCACCCCCAAGCTTTTCATTCCTTTTCTGTAAAAAAAGTGCGAAGATTGTGCGAGTAAATAGTATAATATTTTACAAATTTTGCAAACCGAGGACTTATTATAAAACTGATAACATATTTCAAATCAGCATAAAAACTTAAGGAAATGAAGAGAATTTGATTGCCCTAGGTACAGATTGAGGAAAGCTTTCCTGAGAGTAAAATCTGCTCTTAATATTTTTCAGTGATGCCACAGAGATCTTCGAATTGGCAGAAACTTTTGGAGCAGGAAAAGTTTCATTTTACAGCACTTTGGAGCAGCAAAACTTTTTGTTTGGAGGGCTTTGGAGATGCTAAATTATCTATTTTGAAGCACTATGGAGCAGCGAAATTTTCCATATTGCGGAAATCTGGAGCAGCTAACTTCAAATCCTGGAGGAGAAGCAAGTTGCATTTACATTCAAGGACATGAAATAATTCTGAGGCTCTTGTGAAGAGCTTGGAATATTTAGATTCATTGCAAATTTCATGGAGCCAATCATCTTAGCAGCACTCCCTAGTTAAGTTGATGATAGAAAAGTAATGACGTCATGCTGTTGAGCATTCTGGAAAAACTTGTTCACTGATCATTTTTGTAGTGAATAGACAGAATATTGGTTGAATAAAATTGTACTTCATGAAATAACAATATAAATATTATACCTATGTGGCTATCAGCGGATACGGTAGACAAATGCTGTGACGTACAACGCTAGAGACACGCACAATTACAAGTGTATTTCTCTAAGATGACTTCAAAAATTACAAAAAGGTTCTTTTCTTTCGCGACTGATTAGACTGCCGGGCGTAATATGACGTCATTCAGCTAGTCTCAGAAAGCCAACCTCCTCCGGCACTCATCTCTGTGCTGAAACTACACAATTAAACAAATTTAATTTTCCTTTTGCAGCCATATTTTCTGTGGCTAGGGCGTTCTGTCTATACTCCAAAACCCCCATAACGTGCTCTCTAGAAAGCAATGCATAAAAAAAGTCCAACAGGGTACATTATGCACACGCCTATGACAACTCGCAGGCAAGATCCATTTTGTTTTTAATGACATAACAATTATATTAACATTCTCGACTGGTTTTTGCTGCTGCCCGTGGTGTAGCTTGAAATTTTATAAAAGCGGGGAGGGCGTAGCACCTTAATCTGAAGGGGGGCGGCATAAGGTTGTTTTGCGATATATATGCCATGGCAAAAAAATTTTTGAAGTGCTGGGGGGGGGGAAACACATTCTCGATGTGCCCCCTCCACAGGCTACGTCATGTTTTGTGTACTGTTCCAATCGATGTCATCCCTAAGTGCATCGGTTTTGACACGCGGGTAAAAGCACCCAAGCGGGGGTGATGAACGCGGCTAAAGTAGAGATAAGAAGAGCCGACCCATCTCCTTTACACTGTGGGTGGATGTGATCACATCACTTCAGTGTGATGCTCTGATTGATTGTCACTCAAGCAGAGAAGAACGCGCCACCCGCGTCCAAGAGACTGGAAGGATTTAGCTTGGAACGGGAGGGGTTTATTAATATTTTTTTGCTACCGGCACCTATTCACCCTGGAAAGCGAGAGGCAGTTCTGTAACAAGGCGTAGCTGCTTCACAGGTCGTCGAACACGATAACCTAAGACTATTTTTGCGTGTATTACAGCTGAACCCCACGATGACGGAACTGATGGGGCACAAAAAAATTTCGATAAAGCGAACATTTTGTTGTAGTGCAATCAAAAAAAAAATATAGCTGATTTGAGCTAGCAAAACAAAGGAACATTTATTCTCAAAATTCATAGTGTCCACTGCCTGCTATCCTTTACCAGCAGCGTCACGACGAAATTTTCATCGCGAGGCCATGGTGAAAAGCACGCTGAAACAAGGCCTACAAACACTTTCGTGAACGACCCAAACAGCTGCATTAACACGTTAACGCCAGCAGCTCTCCGCCGTCAAAGTGTATCCAACAACGCCGAGATGGAGGCAAGGTATCGTGGAGCGGTGACTTTTGCCTTTTTCTATGCAATTCTTATCATCCTTCACTCACGGTTAGCTGATTTTGTTGATAATGCAGGCGAACAGCCCCTTTGATTAGTTACAACACTGACCAAACGCAAACATAATGATAAGCATCCGAATCTTAAAAGGCATCATTGCACGGTTGAAGCCAGAAGTTGTGTGAGAGAAACCATAAACTGAGCGACTGAGCTTCAACTTCTGGTCGTCTGCGGCTCAAAAGCAAGTCAGTGGCAAAAGCAGGGCAGTCTTATTGCCATCGCTAACGCGCAAAGGCCGCGCCTATGCTTGCTGAACAGCGGCGGTTTCTAGTGGTGCCAACGCGTGTTTTAGACTTCGTTGACGTATTTACAAGTTCTGAAAATGTATCAAAATGTTGAAGGCTGTGTTTACTGTATAGCAATAATTATCTGAGCCTAGAATTGCATCGTGAACTTTTGTTGAAGCGGGACAGCACAAGAAAAACTGTTCGTTGTGGCGACAATACTTATGCATTGACTTCTATGGACTGCAGACTAGGAACCATGAAGTTTTCGTTGTAGCGGAAAGTTTGCTGAAGCGGCGTTTGTTGTAGCGGAGTTTGACAGTAAAACCAAAGTGTGGCTGCTTTGACCAGAAGGAATGCTATTATAAATGATATAACATTTAAAAAGAAAGCACGCGACAGCTTTCAGTTCGGACCCTAGCCACCTCGAGTTCGAAAGGGCAGGGTTTTCTACCGCAGCAGTGATTATAAACGTAGATGTGCTGGTGGAAAGTATTACGAAAAAGCTCTTCTGTAGGATGATCTATGGACAAAGTATATTAGAAGAAAGGTGTCAATGCGTTATCTCCATATACGTGTTCTTCTACGAACAATAAACACGAAAAATTAGATCAGGATGTCCAGATATAAACGTGACTGACGTTGTGGCAGTATGCGTGCCGTTATAAGTGAAAATTTGCTTTATTACATGCCCCGCATCTCTTCGAACGAACTATCAGCAGCGTTCCTGGAACAGACGACGTCCGCCAATGAATTGCCGCCACAGTTTTACGCTATCGATTGGACTACACGTCAAGAGCCCCCGCGGTGAGTGTGTTTCACCGTCAGCAGAGTTGTGTCGGCACCAAACATAGCATCGTGAATTTTTGGACACAGAAGCGACATAAGTTTATTCAGCGAAATTAAATAGGTACGAGATTGTGGCTTTTGTGGCCCCGAGAACAAGACGCACATGGAATGACACGCCGGCGGGCTATTGCCGGTGATAAACGCTCCCATATCTGACTTCGATACAGTCCGGTGCAGTTTCTGTTGATATGATCAGGATGGCGCTATAAATCCAATTTCGCACACTTTGGCGCAGTTGGTGCAGGATGGGATCACCGATTTTTTTCGTCTCACAGCTTGCCGTGTGTTTATCAAAAACGATGAGCCTAAAGATGTCTACGAATTAAGAATGTTATGTCAGCACATTTCTAACTACATTAAAATTATTAGAGACGCTACTGCTCAAGGTTTCATGACATTAACTTGATATGTACAAGACATGGTGCACGACGCACCTCAGTGGTATACCGTATTTACTCGCATATTTCGCGCACTTTTCTTTTGGCAGAAACCGGTGCACAGTCGGAGGGTGCGAGAATTACGCCACGAAAACGCACATAGCGAAAAAGAAAACGAAGTGGCCGCCAATCAGGATTATCACGCCAGCAACAAACTGCAAACTTTGAGAACTGATTAAAAGTTATCTCAACATTAAAACCACCGGTTCAACACAAGGCAAGATTTATTTGAGACCAAAAGGCGCAAGCAAATAGTTAGGAATTAAAATACCGTTCGCAAAACTTGTGGGCGTTATGGGCGTAACGTTAACGTTCACCACTCTACAGGAGCGCACTAAAGGTTAGCGTATGATGTCAGTATTGGGCTGATGAGAATTTAACACGGAATCGTCCACAGCTGCCTTCTGACCAAATTAAGTTCACCCCGTCCATCCCAGTCTTAGACACATGAAAGGCCCAGCGTGTCTCGGTGGCTTTCAGCTGTCGTCACCAGTAGGGAACACACAACTCGTCGATTTCGAAGGGCTAACCGGTGACCCTGTTGCTTTTGTATAGTGCGTGATCGCTTTGAACTTGTATGGAGCCGAATGGCTTCCGTATCACCCCCTAACGCAACAATATTATGGGCACAACGTATACTGCAATGCGCACTTCCCACTTTAGCTTAGCTTGGAATTATTGAATTACCGAGAAATTATAGTATGCTTGATGCTTAATGGCTCGAACAAGCAGACATTATTGCGGTTATTTTCAGGGCTGTGATAATTACTGACAAAAAAAAAGAAATCATCATTTTGTTGCGCGATGTGGAAGAGAGAGAAAAAAAAACGTTATTATATCTATATACAGGCATTATGTGGGTGGTGGCCCGGTGCGATCCACACCTCACAATTACTAGGTGACCTTCTCATTGCAGAAGCCATTGGCGTCCAAGGTGACTCGAGTTCGGTTGACCAGGGCCTTCTGGCTCGTCAGGTCGGAGCAGCCGAGCAGGGCCACCTCCCAGTTCTCACAAGTGGGGTTTGGTTTTGGGGTGAGGCGAGGGGTTGACTGGCATGCCCACGCCATGTGAAAGATGTCCGAAGACTTCTCTGCACAGTGCGGGCATTTTCCTGTACAGGCAGGATCGAGATATTTAAAAACTGCCGGGCACAGCGGTGTTTTGGTGTAAAGGCGGAGGAGGAAACGCTTCTCCACCTTTGTAAGGCCCTTACAGGATTTGCGATAAATTGAACGGCCGAATCAGTAAAATTCAGTAATTTCTCGAAATGTTAAGGCCGGATTGGGTTCGAGATCCATTTCGGAAGGGTCTGAAGGCGTTACCCAGAGAGTGAGCACGCGGGCGGCGTCAGCTGCTTTATTGCCTTCGAGGCCCATGTGAGCTGGAGCCCATATGATTCTTCGGGGCGCGAGGGCCTCGATGTAATTGCTGTTTTGTAAGATGTGGTACGCCAGGTGTAGGACATAACCGAGTTGAATATTTGGGCAAGCCCCTCACGAGTCTGTAATGATAACGCGCGAGTCCAGGTCTGCGGCAGCTAGTGCGATGGCGACTTCCTCCCCATATGTTATGCCCTGTGTTTTGAATGTGAGGCCATTCGCCACCACATTTTGGTGGACGACTGCAGCCGTGTACCAGCCCCCCATTGTGAGCACAGGAGGCGGCCACGTAAAATTTACCATGTTTGTTCCCACAGTGGCGAGCTAGTTCCTCCGTCCACACAAGGCGCCTGCCACTGTAGTGATCGCGTGTCATGTTGGCCGAAAAAAGGTGCACTTGCATATCTCCAGACTTCTTGAATGCGTACGCGCTCCTCCGTCTCTGTTGGATGGTGGATGTGTAGTCGGGCAAATAGGCGGTGACCCGACAGAGTCTGAAAGTCTCGTGTATTGATTGGTTAAGTGTGCCTCCCGGAGCTCTGCAAAAGCGTTTACCATTGCCAGGCTCATAAGACGCTCGTTGTACGTGGTTATCGGGAGATCAAGGGCATGCTTGTACATCTTCCTGAGAATCACCTCGTCGAACTTCCGCTGGTAGAGGTAAGGAGCCGAGTAGAGGACTCCACTGGTTACGAATGCATGCGCCAGCCGCAAGGCGTTTCTGCAACGTAACCCCCGCGCTTGTTGAAAACCCGGTGGACCATGCGGCCCACCTGGTGACCTTACACAGCTTTGTAAATGTTGTATCGACTCGGCGATGTTTATCAATAAACATACCCAGTACTCTGATCTCATCATGTTCTGGGATGGGTCCGCTTTGCAAGGACAGTTCAATTTTGGTAGTGCACTTTGGCGAGGAGCGAATGTGCACAAATTTCGATTTGGTCGGGGAGCAATAAAGGCTGCAGCGGCGCACGTAGGTATCCATGATCTCCGCTGCTTGCTGCAGGTTGGCTTTTATGTCTCCTACCGATCCGTGTTTAGCCCATATGGTAATGTCGTCGGCATAAAAAAGCATGTTATATGCATTCAACACTCTCCAGCTGAGCCGGTAGGTTCATCATAGCCAGAATAAACAGTAGGGGTGAGAGGAAAGCACCCTGTGGGGTACCTCTTGTTCCTTATTGATAGGGGCCATGTTCTTCATTTTGTATTCGAATGTATGACTGTCGGTCAGAGAGAAATTTTCTAATGCACCGAAACGTGTTGTGTCCACAGTTGGTTTGGGAAAGGTGCGTCAAAATGATGTCATGTGTGACGTTGTCAAAAGCTCCTTTCAAGTCGAGGACAAGTACTGCCTTGTCATAAAGAGGGTAGGAGAGGATTTACAATTTTACAGTCTAACTGAAGCAAAACAACCTGTGCGGACCGGTATGGGCGGAACCCGAACATGGTGTCAGCAAATACGTGTTGGTTCTCTAAAAACTCGGATGGCTGAACACGCACCATAGTCTTCATCACCTTTCCCGCACAAGACGGGAGAGAGAGATTGGGCGAAGGGTATTCGTCTTCATGGCTTTGCCGGCTTTTGAAAGAAAAGTGACCAGGGCAGTGTACCGTTCGATTAGGAGGGGTGTCCCACCAAGCCAGATAGTGTTTATGTACGCGAGGAGTGCGTCGTACGCTTGGTCGAGGAGATTCGCAAGTAATTTCACTGTTACTTTGTCTCTCTCCGGTGCCGTTGATCGTTTCATTTTATTTAGCGCCACCTTCAGGTCAAGGAGCCGGAACGGCTGATCTAGCTCCGCGCTTTCGGAAACTGCATACGAGTACGCTGGCCCTTGTATGTTGCATCAGACACAGATGTATTGATCACGTAGTTTGCATGGTAATTTTGAAGTGTCTCCATTGAAGGCGTTTTTGTGTCTCGGCTCTGGTTTAGGTCGGATCAATCAAGGCGCGAAAGAGACGCCAAGCGTTTCGGCTGAGTATTTGTCTAGCAGCCATTTTGCATCTTTCCACCCAATTAGAGTCGGCGAGCTGGGCCGCGTACTGAGCTGCTCGTTGGGTGAGCTCGGCAATGCGAATTTTGAGCTTCCGATTGTGTTTTTGGCGGCGCAATCTGCGGACGAGGCTGTGCCGCGCCTCCCAGAAGTGAAGGACGTGGTTGTCCACCCCTGGTGTAGCCTCTGAGTGTTGAACTTGAGTTTACGTCGAACGAAGGTGGGTAACCAATTCTTGTGACCACGTGTTGTAACCAGTTTTGTGAATCGGGGCAAGATTGTTGTAGTTTTTACGGAACATTGTCCAGTCGGGTAGGCGGGCTTGGGCGTGGGGTCTAGCCAGTGGTATGGTTGTGATGGTTGTGTTGAGTATGCAGTGGTCGCTGCCGAGGGTTTCCTCGGTGTTGGCCCAGTCTGGGTGTCTAATGTTTTTTTGGTGAGCGTAAGGTCTGGACACATGTCCCGGAGTCACGGAGTTACCCACTCGCGTTGGATATGTAGGGTCAGCGTGAAGAGTGAGGCCCAGCATGGACATAAGTGCCGCTGGGTTGCGCCCACGCTTCTCATCACGCACGTACACCAGAGTGTGCTGTGAGTGTTGAAATAGCCCACGATCACAAGGGGATCCCTGCCCACAGCCTTCAGGGTATGACTGAAGAGCGCTGCGAAATAAATATTTTAAGTTTTGGAGAAGAGTAGATGTTGAGTATGTGCAATGGTGCGTTTCGTTTCTTAAGCGGAAGGAGTGTGATCATCGCTTAAGAATATTCAGTATTAGGTTCTAAGTGCACTTGGTTGGCTGTATAATTTTTGTGCAGGAATGTACACGAAGATGGGTCCTGCTGGAACGTGGAATAATTCTAAAAGCTAGCGCCGCTTCCTGGCTCCTGGAGGGCAACCACTGCGGGAAGTAAAGCGGCGTTTCATAGGAAAAGCTGGAGGTGAGCCCGTTTGGTGCATGAACGGAATCTCCGATAATACCATTGGTAATTTGAATGGGTGTGGCCGTATTATACCATGGAAAGCGTCTAACTTGAAGGGTTGCCCGCCATGGTCATTCAAGTTAAAAAGCGGTTGTAGGGACGCAGCTGTGGATCAAGCACTCGTGGCGAGGGTGGCGTCCTCAATTCCTGTAAGCGTGCAGGTGTCATCGTTATCTACATTATTTTCTATGACGTGACGCGAGGTTATGGGATAGCGGCCACTGGCCAGACACGTCTTTAATCAGACCACCGAATCGTCGGACGCTACGCGACGATCGTGCCAAGTACTGGGCGATGATATTGGGGATCTTTACGGTTATTTTGGCGATACCAGAGGTCATGGCCACGGAAATTTGATTTTCTAAGCCATTAGGACGGGCGTCCATGCGGGCCTCAAGACGAGCCTCAAGTGCAGCTTCCACGCTCAGTGCTGCCGCCGAGCCCGTGGGCTCATTCTCCATAGCCCCAGGTGCGGGTGAGGAGGAATTAGCTCTTTTGATTTGGATTCTAGGAGCGCTATTTTTTAACAACTCAATTTTGCCCTCGAGAGTTCTTATCTTGGTTTGCTCGACAGTGCGTGCCGCAGGGGGTGGAGGAAATCCGGCCCTACCCATACCGCTTACCCGCGTTCTATGTTTTGCAACGTTGGCCCAGATCCTGGTCTCGCTGCGTTGTGGCCTCGTCGACAGTTTTCCATTGTCGCCTTGTGGTGGTGGCTGCGTTGGCGGCCACTTGCCGTCGTTGCCAGTAGATGGTGCCGGCTTCGCAGTGTTGTCGTCGTCCCTGCTCGGTGGCTTACTGGGGAGGCCCAGATGGCAGCTCTTCTTCTTAGCTGCCGATTTCGTTTTCGTCTCACCATTGGCGATCACCTTGTGGGTACAGAATTTTGTCGCGCACTCTCACGAGTTCATCGCACGTTCACCCCCACATACTGAGCACCGCGGAACACACTCGTGAGATGCCCGCACACCCTCCACAAGCGGAGCTTCTTGGCCGCAGAGTCCGCACGTGTTGGGCTACGTGTTCGAACATGCATCGGCTTGATGACCGAAGGACCCACACAAGCCGCCGGCGGGAATAGTCCGGTAATATTTTCACATGAGAATAAGCATGTTCTCATAAAGCAGAAAAAGCGGTTTCACCTTCCCGGCAAAGGTGACCTGAGCCTTGTTAGAGGATCCGAATTTCCTCACCTCGACGATGGTGCCTGCTCTCCATTGTGCCTGCTCTCGGAGCGATTCAGTGATTTCCCAGTTGCTGACGACGATGACGCCATGTCACAAATCGTGGCCGCCTTGTCGAAGGTATCCATAGAGTGGGATCACCCCACGCTGACTGTTTACCGAAACTTCGCGTACAAACAGATCCGCCATCACCGGGTTCGGGGTGTGCATCAAGACGAGGTTTTGGTCACGACACGGCACAACCGTGACCGACTTCGCCAACTCGCGTCTGAGGTAAGCCGTAAAGGCGGCTCCATAGCGGTTTTCCGAGAAGGCTAGGTGTAGCGATACATGTTCGCGTGGCGTGGCTTGTTCAGCAGCATGAAGTCGTCTAAGCCTGGTTTTGGGATTGGGCGAGGCCTCCAGTTCGTAATAGCCTTGCCTTTGCATCCTGCAGCACGTGATACTGGAGGCTGCGTCTTGCCGGCCGGTGTTCCGTAGGGCGGGATGGCGTTGGACGCCGCTGTATTTGCTTGAACGGACTCGCGACGCGTGACCACTTCGTTCAGCGATTAGTGCCGAAAACTCGGAGCAGCGGAGTTGTCGTCTTGAGAAGCTGTAACTGTAGTCCAGTCCATGCCTTCGGGATTGTAACACCACAGGTGAGACGCGGTGGCTGCCATGTTACCTCGGGTGGCCGGTGTGATGCAGTCGGCGTTCCAGGCCACCAAGTTCCGGCGTCGCCGTTAGGCACAATGGCGTCACCCCTGTGGCCGGGTGAACTTTGGACGTAAAAACTTGAAACGTAGATCCGCTGGGTAAAACTTGATTCCAACGCAGTCCACATAATTTGCTGCGTCGATGGACGTCGGGCTTGGCGGAGTGCAGGTGATTGAACCGTGGCTCAAGCCGAAAATTGACGGAGCCGATGCGCCGCACGTATTGCACCGTCGCGCGCTCGCAGCCTCTCCCCCGAGTTAACAGGCGCCGCGAAGAGCGCGGCGCCTGTTAGCGGTGCCGTGAAACCGCTTGGACATCGCCAGAGTTTCTTTTTAAGCGGCCAAGGCCTGGTGGTGTGTTCATCTTATACATTCAGCGCTGAGTATTAACCATTTTGGGTCAGTGGCAACGAGAGGCAGCCACCAAGTTCTCTGAACCATAGTATGGGCTCCCGGATGCACTGGTTGAGAACCGATGCACTGCCCCCTTTTGATGGTAGAAGGAACACGCCAGCAAGATGTAAGCAATCGCCTCATAAGTTGCCCCCTCAGCCAGTGTAGAATATGCTTCACCTATGCAAATCGGGCGTGATCGGAACATAATTTGACAGCGGGGTGTTCAACAATTTCACGCGTATGGTTGGATCCTTGTAGATGGTTTGCTTTTCCCCCAACAAGAGGATGAGGGGCATGAAGGTTGTTTAAGCGAAGGATATCGCCCTGCTATTAATTTAAGCAATGTGGTTGCTTGTACGACGTTGGATAAAAGATCATCGAGTTTCTCTTGTAAAAGTTTTAGGGGCGAAGCTCCTCATGGCGTCATCCATTCGCCTCCCGTTATCGTTTGTAACCACCGGTGGCACATAGCAGTTTGTAACCACCGGTGGCACGTACCCGAGAGAGCGGGAAAAGGGCGAAGCTCCTTGAGCCATGGGCCATGCGTCCTGGATGTATGCAATAGGTATCCACCTCTCGTTTAGTTCTTGGAATGTCCGCTAGATAGTGGTACTTGTATATAATCAATATATGAAGAAAACATGCGAGATGGTGGTACTTGGAGTGTTCACTAGACGAACAGACAGACAGACAGACAGACAGACAGACAGACAGACGCAAGGACGGACAGATCGACCCACGGTAGGACGGACAGATGGATGCTTCACCCCAATCATCATCATTCAGTCCGTGGATATCCTGCGATATTTTTGTGTGACTTTGTATCGGCTGGCCATCCGAACGAACGGCTGGCCATCCGTTCGTCTAGTTGCGACGCAATCAACGTCTGCCTCGTAGATATTGGAACTTACATTCAGGTTAGCTCAACCTGCCTAGGTTCCGTATCAAGCTCCAGCTCCCGGAATATCGGCGTTGCAACGCCGCCGGCAGTCGTGCCAGAACTCTTCGGGACTTCCCGCATCAAATATACACACTTAATAACATCCCACTAGAATGCGTAACATCGTACAAATACTTGGGTGTCCATATTACCAATAACCTTTCATGGAAAACTCATATTGATTACATAGCCACCAAGGCCACTAGCACATTAGGATATTTTCGCCGGAAGTTTCCTCAAGCGCCATCTTCATTAAAACTACTACTGTACACAACTTTCATTCGTCCGAAGCTTGAGTATGCATCGTCAGTATGGGACACCGGATATCAGAACCACATAAAATTACTAGAAAAAATACAAAATCGCTCAGTCCGTTTCATTTTAAACAATTACCAAAGAACTGCGAGTGTTACTAACATGAAAGACATTCTACACCTTCCATTGCTATCACATCGCCGAAAACTATCTCGACTCTATCTTTTCCATAAAATCTACTACCACAATTCATATTTACATTCTATGCTTCTTCAGCCACCGCCGTACATTTCATCCCGCATCGACCATCGCCAAAAGGTAAACATTCCACACAGCAACACCGTCGGCTTTTCACATTCATTTCTCCCCACAACGACCAGAGACTGGAACAATCTGCCTGCATCACTCACAAGCATAACCAACACCAATAATTTCAAAATCGCACTTCGAAGTTTCATTTCGAGTTAACATCGTTCAGTGTTTGTTTCATACCTTTAATTTTTTTTTTTTTTTTTTTTTTCATTATATCTCTTTTGGCAGTGCATCCAATGATAAAATCTTGTATTTCTTCCAGGACAGTCCAGTGTTTTGATTGCTGTGTTATTCATTTTGGTTCATTGGCCTTTGTTCTTGTAACTGATATTTGTTTAAAGTGTCATCGTGATAATTCATTTCTGTATTTTTAAAACTATAACCAAGTTATTATTACGTGTTAACTTTCTTTGCCCCTCCCCTCTTCAATGTACGTTTGTACCCTGAGGGTATTTGAAATAAATAAATAAATAAATAAATAAATATTCGTGGACCCAACGCTGCCGGTCATCACACGTATCCCCCCAGTTCTTAACACTTCATGAACTCTCGCGTATTTAGCAATTGTTTATTTATTGAACTGTTTGTTTCATTGCGCTAATTTTGTGCGCCTTAACACTTCTTGCTTCTAAGGTCAGCTATTGTTTTTATATTTTTATATGTATGTTTTCTCATTTGTTCAAGTGTTTTATTTCTTCTGCCGCTTACAAGTATATTAATCTATTATTTCGTTGTCCCACATCAGTCTCTGATCTCTTCAAGGCTCTAACCTGCTGTGATCTTCGCCACGGACTTCACGCCGGCGACGCAAGAATGGCAGCTTGTAACCCACGCCATACGGCATTTTCGACATTTTCTGGAAGGTGGAGAGTTTCTCGTCCTCACCGACCACAAGCCGCTTACTTGTGCATTGCGCTCGATAAGCTCCGACGATAGAACGCACACGTCAACGGTGCCAAATGTCCTATGTACCAGAGTTCCCGACTGATATCCACCACGTCGGAGGTGGCAACAGCGAAGTAGCAGACGCCTTCTAACGGAGTCATGTGAACGCCGTCATGCCCACATTACAGGTTGATTTTCCCACCTTCACAGCCACTCAACGTGAAGATGACGAACTGAAACACCTGTTGACCGCGACCACTGCCCTCAATCTTGAGTGGACTCCAGTTCCCTGATCTGAGGACAGCTCAACGTGAAGAGGACGAACCTAAACATCTGTTGACCTCGACCAATGCCCTGAATCTTGAGTGGAACCCAGTTCCCGGAACCAAAGACAGGGTTTTCTGTGACCCAAGTGTCAGTAGAACTCGCCCATTGATGCCCACAAGCCTCTTTCACCCTGTGTTCTAGTCCTTGCACAGGCTGTCTCATCGGGGGATTATTGCCACCCAAAGACTGGTGTCCACAAGGTTCGTCTGGCTGGGCGTAAAGCGGGACGTCCGACGCTGGAAACAAGAATGTGTAGCTTGCCAGCACTCTAATGTACAACGCCATATTTTGACAGCCCTGTGAACACTCCCCACTTCGAATTCTCGCTTTGACCATGTACACCTAGACATCTTCGGCCCACTGCCATTCTACCACAGTAAGGGTTACATGCTGACCTGTGTCGACAGATTCAGGTGCTGGGCGGATGCCATCCCTATCGCGGACATCACTGCCGAGATGGTTGCGAATGCTTTCAGTACCAGTGGGTAGCCCAATTCGGGGTGCCCTCCACGATAACAACAAACCGTGGCCGACAATTCAGATCAGCCCTTTTCACGGCCATCAGTCAACTAATGGGTACCTCACGCATACGCACGATGGCGTACCACCCCATGAGCAACGGCGTGGTGAAGCGCTTTGAATGCCAGCTGAAAGCTGCGCTCACGGCAACCGAGGAACAGAACTGGGTGGATGCCCTTCCACTCGTTTTTTTTGGGTATAAGGTCCAACTTGTAAGAGGACATTGGCTGCAGCGCCCCTAAGCTGATCTACGGCACAAAACTCAAGCTGCCGGGAGAGTTCTTTGCGTGCGGCTCAAAGAGGCCTCCTTAGCTTACAGCGACTATGCACTTCGCCTACGCAATGTCATGAGCAATCTGCGCGCGGCACCTCCTCGGCCCTTACGGTCACGTGTGATTCACGTCGACCGACAGCACACATCATTCTCATATGTGTTCGAACGACATGACACAGCCCGGTGACCTCTTCAGCCACCCTATATGAGGGGCCGTTTGAAGTTCTCCGCCACGGAAAAAAAAACAATTCACAATCAAGTGGAGCGGCCGTGAAGTGGTTGTGTCGTCAGACCACCTAAAGTCAGCACACATAGACCATACGACGCCGTGTTACCTCCGCTAAGGGAATAATCGCCAGGACCCCCAGCTCTAATGCCAGCCAAATCCACGAGGTTCTCTACCGGCTGACGCACAGCAGGCGCTTGTCAAGGGCACCCACTTGTATGGACCTTGAACTCTTTAACTACGTTCGGCAACTCACTGAGGGGGGGGGGTGCTATGGTGGCAGCCCAGCCAAGCGAAGCCGCCAGGCAACGCCACCATCCGCAGCTCTTGGAACCTCCAGAGAACCTCAATAAACTAGTTGATGCTCGGGATCCGCGGCGCGCAGTAATGTCTGCTCCTCTCGTGCGTACGTGCGTCCCAACATGCTAGCGGTTACCATCTGTTGTTATAAATTAGGTGTTGTGTGGACACCATGACTTTTTTGCCGAGATAAATGTTGACCAATTTTGAACTAAATGATCTAGGATGGTTAACAGATCAGCAAAGCTCTTTGATGAACAGCCTATAACATATTTGGCATTATTTGGCAGCAATAAGCTGTATAATAACCTACATGAGGGGTGATTGAAATATGCATTACGCATGTCATGTTCCTGAAATGCTGTTGGATTTTTATTACACTTAAACAAGGTGCTCTTAAATTACCATGATTTGACATGTGTGAAATACACCTTAAGAATGCTTCCATATTTCAAGCTTTTATTTTACCTGTAATTACCGTTCTGTGTTTTCGGAGTTTATTGGTAAGAACTATGTGTTCATCACAGCTTATTTTTCACAAATCCTAAATTCTTCAAAACTAGGCAGTTTATTTTGCATTGCAAGTTGTGCTATTAGATCTTAATATTTTTATTTATAATCAAAGTGCGTTGCATTGTTGCTGAGAATACTGCTTTGCCATTCTTTCATTTTTTACTAGCTGCTCAGTTACCCTGCTAATAAGGCTATTTATGTGCACCGCTCTAAATAGTGCATACGCGACAAACCGATTTTGAGCCAAACCAATTTTGAGGTTATTGAATTCATCGGTTATTCGATTTCCGAAGCCGAATAACCAGAATTACCGGATATTCGGTCGCTTATTCGCTTTTAATACTTTGATCTTCGGATATTTGAATAACAAGATTTTAATGTTGTGATGGTAGGAAAAAAGTCACAGCTTTGCCGCAAAGGCAAAGCAATGAACATAATAGCAACAAATTGGAAGGTCATGCGCAGAATGACCAGCAGATGGAAACGTGCTCCGCGTTTCTCACGCACAAATTGCGCACTAAACAAACTCTCAGGTACGGATCAACGGGAATCAGCGTCTCAGTTTACTGTGTCTAAAAAGCGCGCTCTTTTCGGTAACGCAGACTGTGCAACAATCGCAGTGAGCTCTGTGTGCCCGGTAACTACAACAGAATCATTCCGATGAACGCTGAAAGCCAGTCAATTGTACAATCCTCCCCACCGCTAAATAAAGGTGCACGAGTGAGCGTCGACCCCCTGCTAACCGCGGGGCAAACAGCGCGTGTGAGAGGAGTGTGCTCCGACGCGTCGGGACAATCTGCTACGCGCGCTCATTGCACCATCTTGATGGTTATGCTGAAAACACAATAGTTCCCCCCCCCGAGATGCCCGTCACCAGCGGTAAGTGCTAAGTGGTAGATATGGTAAAATATCTTGCCATTTGAACATTGAAGGACGCGCTTCTCGGTGGCTAAGTGGTAACGCCTCGCACTCACAATGCAATGGTTTGAAGTTTGATTCCGCGCGCCAGAGTTTTTTTGTGAATTAGTTTTTTCTTGCATTTTCATATATATAGATACGTATAAATTTATGGAGAGTGACGTCGACGCTGGTAGCAAAATTTAGCAGAGAGTGTCCATATAATTGCTATCGAAATATAATATTGTTTTTCTTCAATTCTCATGCTTGTAGCCCTTTTACAATAATTTTAAAAGACTCCTGTTAAACTCCTCACTTCATTTTTTCTTCTAAATTTGTTTCGTGCTGCTGACCTAGCCTGGGTAATAAAATTTTACAACAAATCACAAGAACTTAATTCTGGTGCCACCACACGGAATCCCAGGGCCATGTGAATTTACTGCTTTGAATTTCATTCTGAGTTTTCAACTTAAGTTTTTTATAGCTCCACATATCTTGCTTCCAGCACGAGTGATTTTTTCAACTTTCCATAACAGTTATTCCATGCCTCCATGAAATTGATCTATGTGCCACGTAATTTATTCCTGACGCGAGTCAGTTTATTTCGAGGTAAGCTGCACTTGACAGGAGATTCCTACCATTCAAAATGATGTTTCACGTGTCTTAACTAAAAAGCTTGTAATATTTAAGATCTATGAAAAAAGGAACGCCGTCACTGTCAAGTGAATCGCGGTCAGAGCAGCCACACATAACTTTGTGCAACTTTGTGCACATCCATGAGTAATTCTCAACAATGCCAACATGGGTACCGATCGCAAAGAGATTGCTAGTGATTTTTGATTACACGCGTGTCGCAACCATCAGGTCACGTGATAAAGTCATGTGACTTCCTGTACCAGTTGGCTCATAGTAATAGCAAAAAAATCCAGCGCTTGTCATGTGTAGTTGTTCTTGTTCGCTGTCTTCGTGTGATTTTTCACTGGTCCCTTTTTCCCAGGCACTGTTAGCCAGTGCACTCTCATACGCTACAAGCACTTGTGCACTTGCTTTGATGTATCCGCCTACTGTGCAGGCAGTCAGTCCTTTGGGAAATTCTTTATTACAGCATTGGTGACTGATACATTCTAGTATCGGACGGATATCGACAATTTTGAGTAGATAAACCTAATTTTCACTTTATATATCTGCATAAAATGAGCCGCTTAAGCATACGCTCCCTTAACCATAGAGTACAACAGGAATAACAGGACTTCATTCATGAATCAATCAATCAATCAATCAATTAAACTTTGTTTTCATAAATAGATATATGCAATTACAGGGATTATTTGGACCGATAGCCTAAAGTGGCTAGTGGACGGTCCAATACAATGTGCAACATAAAAAAGTGTACAGGTCAGCTCTGAGGTAACAACATAAAAAACAAACAAAAAAAACAATCATATGATACAGATAACACAGTAATACATTTTTTCCTGCAGATATGCATACTTATTAGCTTGCAGCTAGTTTCAATACATAGGCACTTATTAAAAAATACAATGAAAATCGAATCAAACACACACATGCTTACATGTCTTGACTCCACAGAAAAAATGATTTACATGCCATGCTGAAATTACGTGCCGTTTTAATCTCTAGGGGGACCGTGTTCCGTATTTTTGTCCCAATAAACTGTATCAGTCTTTCTCCGTAAACATTAAAACATTTGGGCAGATTGAAATTACCATTCGAAGCATGTCGCGTATTGCGTTTAGGAATTGAAAAAAGATCAGCAGGCAAAGGTGAATTTCTATTTATTATGTTATTTACTGAAATGGCAATTTTGTAGTCATGCAACATCGGAATCGAGAGAATGCATTGTGATTGGAAAATATTACTTACTGATTCACCTTGGCTTATGATTTTCAGTGTACGCTTTTGAAGTCGTTCAAGAGTTTTTAGATAACTGTTGTACGTCACACCCCAAGATTCCAGACAGTAACCTATGTGACAATGACACAATGAAAAGTAGAGAGTGCGAAGTATAGCTTGTGGAAAATATTGGCGAGCTTTCATTAGAGAATAGCAGCCATAGGCTACCTTTGCGCACACACTTTGTACTTGCTCATGCCAGTGTAATTGTTCATCAAAAGTGACGCCTAAATATTTAAAACAAGGAACTTGTTGAATAGGAGCGTTGTTTATTGTTAGGTTAAGAGATTCAGCGTCAATGTGTTTCCTACGAGAGTGAAACACCATATACTTTGTTTTAGTGCAGTTAACAGTCAGCTGATTCCTGGCAAATCATTCCGAAATGTTTGATAAATCGGTCATCGCGTCAGTTTGTAAATCTGCAAAGAAGTGTCCTGTGAAAACTAAAACAGTGTCGTCCGCGTACATCCGTGCCCTTGACCTCTGTAGGGATCGCGGGACATTATTAATATAAAGAGAGCACAATATAGGGCCCAAAACTGAACCCTGTGGCACCCCGCATTTAATATAACCGTAGGATGACTTGATGTCACCAATGACTACCTTTTATTTGCGTGCCGATAGATAACTAGAAAAAAAAATCAAACGAGTTACCTTTTATCCCATAGGAATGCGTTTTTTCCAGTAAAATGGAATGACTAATAACATCAAATGCCTTTCGCATGTCTAAAAATACTGCTATTGCTATGTTGTTTTCATGTAGCGCAGAATTAATATATTGCGTAAGCATCGAAACAGCAGTTGAAGTGGACCTGTTTGCAACAAAGCCGTGTTGCTGGGGACAAAGTACATTCTGTTCACCCAAGAAGCGCCTTAATTGCGACGAAATTAGTTTTTCAAGCGTAGTGTTAATACTACTCAGGACAGATATTGGTCTGTAGCTGTCCGGAAGATTCCGATCACCAGATTTGTACACTGGTATTACTTTGGCGGTCTTAAGTATACTAGGATAAGTTTTAGAGGAAAATGCATGATTAAATATATGGCATAAGGGACCACACAAAACATCAATATTCTCCTTTAAAATCCTTGATGATATGGCGTCATGGCCAGCTGCCTTGTTCCCTGGTAACTTATTAATTACTTGTCGGATGTCATCCTCAGTTACATCACATAGATCGAAATTATTGGTAACAGTACAGGGTGCATTTAAATTCGGCATATGAGTAGGGAGCTTCCTCGCAAGGCTGAGACCAATATTAGTAAAGTAACCGTTAAAGTTGTCGGCCACTTCACGAGTTGGGTTATCAGGTATAATGCGTTCTTTGCTACCCATGCCAGTGACGTCTTGAACAATCTGCCATATCTTCTTCGTGTTACCATCATTTTCTTTCACTAGATTGGTATAGTAGCACTTCTTGGATTTTCTTATCATTGCTACTGACTTATTTCTGTAAAGCTTTAAATTTTGATGGTAGTATTCATTGCTCCTGTTATTTTTCCATTTGTCGTAGTAAAAATTTTTCAGCTTCAAAACCTCAAGTATATTTCTATTCATCCATGGGCATATGGCATGGTCATAATTTCGGCGCGAACATCTACGCGTTAGCCCCGCCGCAGTGGTCTAGTGGCTAAGGCACTCGGCTGCTGACCCGCAGGGCGCGGGTTCGAATCCCGGCTGCGGCGGCTGCATTTCCGATGGAGGCGGAAATGTTGTAGGCCCGTGTGCTCAGATTTGGGTGCACGTTAAAGAACCCCAGGTGGTCTAAATTTCCGGAGCCCTCCACTACGGCGTCTCTCATAATCATAGAGTGGTTTTGGGACGTTAAACCCCACATATCAATCAATCAATCAATCAATCAACATCTACGCGTTGATCGTTCAATGACATCCACAATGCATTTTACAATTTTATCACACTCGACGTCCACGTCTTCATCATAGAGGGCATCAAAATTCGTACCTTGTAGTAGTTTTTGCACAAAATTATAGTCGACACGTGTTGTTCGTTTAATGGCAGGTATGTCAGGAGCACAAATGTATTTCTGGGGTAAAAATAGAAAGGTAGGATTGTGATCCGTAATAGCAACAGCGTATACGCCTGCCGATACATCCAGGTCAGCGTTATACAACACGTGATCAATAATTGACTCCGAGTGGTCTGTTATGCGAGTGGGTGATGAAATAACATTTCTCAGATTAACTGATTGTAGCAAAAACACGTAATCATCACATGTATCTCCAGACACGTCTATGTTAATATCACTGCAGACAATAAAAGGTGCTTTAGAGGCCACAATGGGTATCATGGTACTTTCCATCACAGTAATGAAGTCAGCCACACTGGAATTTGGTGGACGATATATTACACCGATGATAACACCATTTTGAAGATGAATAAAAAGAGTCTCTGCCGATGAACTGCAGCATGAGCTATTGCTAAGCTGAACGAAACTAAAACAGTTTTTGATAAATAGCGCCACGCCCCCTCCTCGTATAGCACTGTTTCTAGGTTGCGAAAGCATGACGTAGCCGGGTAAATGAACTGATTCGCTTTCTCGAAGCCAAGTTTCAATTATAGCGATGACATCATATTTAAACGAGTGCTGTGATAAGTACGAAAACAGATGATCGAAGTTCTTCTTTATGCTGCGAATATTACAATGTAATACTGCGAAATGATCCTACTGCAGCCATATGTTTTCAACCTCAGAAAAAGAAAACGCCATTTAAAAATATAGGAAACTCCAGGTTACAGAAACAAGCAGGCAATCCTCAAACAACTTTGGAAAGATCCTCATCACATGTGACGTGAAGCACACGTGAATTATCCGCCTTTCGCATCAAAATCTTTCCACCAGTTACCCAGGTGTACTTCCAGTTTTTTTCCCGCTTTGTGTTTAGAGCGGCTGTTAGCAATTCCTTGTCTGCCGGACACAAGTGCTCATTTATGTATACTGGAGATGCGATGCCCTGAAAACCTAAAGCTGTCGTGTTAAGTCGTTGCTTCTTAGCAGTCCTCAGAACATTATCTTTCACAGCTCTCGAAAGAAACCTAACTATGATGTTAGGTGTTGACGCGTTCCTTGATGGCACTCGGTGCACGACGTCTATATCTGTTTCTTTGATTTCAACTTTCAGGCAGCTGGCAAGCTGCTGCATTGTGGAGACCAAGTTTTCCCCCTCCATCACAGGAACTCCCTTTATTTCTAGGTTATTCTGTCTACTATATTGTTGCTGAGCAGTGAGTTCCTGTTTTATTTCCTTAATATCCTTGGCGAGGCGACTGTTTTCGCTTTTAATCGCGTGTTTTTCTGCTCGCACCGCAGCAAGCTCTTTCTTTGTTTCGCAGAGTTCCACCCTGAATTGTTCAAAGTGCTCATTCATGAAGTTGATTGACTGTCTAAGAGTTTGTAGTTCGCCTTCAATAACCTTTGTGATGTCTTTCTTTAGCTCATCATGTTTGGCATCAATTCTAGCAGAAAAATCTGACAAGGCCTTAGCTAGTTTCTTCATAGTAGTGGGCGGCTTATCTCCCATAACACCCGTCATTCACTGAGCAGTCCAGGAACTAAGAAGCCAAAGTACAAGTCGTTCACGTACCTGCGTAAAGCAAGGTAAATTTTTAGCTGTCGTTCAGCCTCGTTGCTGCCTGGACTGCTCTTGAAATGACGGCTGATCCTCGCTGGAGCGGTGGTTTTATAGCAGAGCTGTGACGTCACGATATTTCAGGGGGCGTTGTTCCCGGTTCCGCCCACTTGATTCCTAGTAGCGCTGATCGCTTCCGAAGACACCTTGTCTGCTTCCACCACCAGCGTTCTGCGTAAAGCAAGGTAAATTTTTAGCTGTCGTTCAGCCTCGTTGCTGCCGGGACTGCTCGTGAAATGAATCTATAGTAAATGGAGAGTCGAGCAAATGCTCCTTGATTTCCGGTTTTGAATAGTTATATTGGTATTCAGCTCTTCCAGTTGTCTACTGCCCTCACTTTCATGGGCACCTGGCATACCATCTACCTGTTTCTTTTTTTGTTAACTTCTTCACATTCTTTACGACTCTGCGCAGCAGCTTTTCAACGAATGTGCCACCTCAGACCCTCCGTGATGTCAGCATGCTTTGTTTACAATTCCAAAGGCCTTTGTGCGCCTTCTCTTCATGCAGACGCCATCAAAGAAGTTGATCATCGCCGCTCAATAACACAGATCGTGAGGAGGGCAGCCAACGGAATCCGACGGGATCGAAGGGGGTTTGCCCGCACCTTTCCCACAGCACTCTTTGCATACCGTCTCCCATTTTTCCGCTTTCCTTCTCGATATCCTTTCCAACCTTCTTGGCGTTTATAGTTTCTGTCTTCTAAGAAGTTTTCCTTTCCGTCAAAGCCTTCGCTCTTCCAGGCCAGACGCATGAAAAGTCTGTTCACGGCATTCCCGTGTGATTTCTTGAAACCTGAATACAGGGCAGGCGGGCACTGGCGCCGTAGCACCTCCAAGGAAAATGGGGAGCCTTGCGCCGCCGAAGAGCAACGACCCCGGGTAGAAAATGCCTCTGACAGGAACACCCCCCGACGCGTCTGCGATGATGCATTACAGAAATAACACTGCACAATGAGCACCGTCAACAAAAGCCACATTCACGGTGATTTTTTCAGCTTGTTGATAAACAACTTGTTCCCCACTGCTAGAAATGTTACGCGAAGCCACAGTGTCATTATTTTATTTGTAAGCCTAGTTGTGCATCGCCACTGTGACAAGAGTAGAGGAATAGTTTATGCATTGAAGATAGCTCGGGGGCAATCAAATTCGAATGCGCCGGCACGTCTTCTGTTTTGTTATCAAATAATGATAGTGTGGCATAGACTACACGTGCTCATTTTTTCGTTTTTGTTTGCAGTTTCAGATGAGCACGCACACACACACACACACAGATATATATATATATATATATATATATATATATATATATATATATATGGACGTTGGTCCGCGACACCATTACGGCTGGTGCTAGGGCATGTCTCTCTGATGGGAAGCCTGCCGCTGAGGTAGAGGCAAAACTGTAGTGCCTGACGGCGGACCATCAAAGGGTGAACGGGATGTAGTGCCATAAGTTGAACACACAGGAGTTCAGTGAGGTTTCATGGAACAAGCGCAGTAGGGTTGCCCGCTCGCTATTGCCGCGGTCTGCTTACGGATTAAAATCTGCGCTGGGCTTCACAAACATGGCACCAGAAGAGCCACTTAGACCACTTCCAGAATCTTTGGGGGCCAATGAAACAGAAAAAAGGGAGCGGCCCATTGATAAGACTCCGGACAACAGTCTTTACCGTCTTCTCCGCACTGACAATCATGCGGGTGTCACTGAAAGGAAGCACCGAGAGGCCATGTCAGCCACGGAGCCTGCACGGCTACTGTTCCAGCATTTTCTCCCGGGTATGCCGCATTCCCTGTTACCTTGGCGACAAAGCCAAAGCCAACCGCCAGAAGCATGTCTTGCTGGTCACACGACGTCGCAGTGGGGTTGAGGCAGACCACTAAGATTTAGTAAGACCCTCCTGCCAGACCCACCTATAGAAGATCCACCAGCCAAGTGGCAGCATCACGAGGACGCACCAATGCAAGGCAGCCAGCATCGCCCACTGGATGCACTGTGGGCAGGTCTCCAGGACCAACCGCTTCTATGCAGCGAAAGCAGCCCACCAGAGACGCTTCTCGGAGATACCCGATCCACGTTGAAGTTTGGTTAGGACTGACCTCACGAAGCAGCTAACCCTGGCCACCAGAAAAACTGACGACAGTTCCGTGCGCGCGCAGTCGTGGCCGAGTGTCATGACCAAAAAAAGACGCTGGGGCTCCGGGGTGTGCTTGCCCGCTCACAATATATATATATATATATATATATATATATATATATATATATATATATATATATATATATATATATATATATATATATAATATATATATATTTATATAGTGGCTCGTGTTGCCGACTTCAAGCCTGTATTTGTCATGCCACTTCTGGCTATCGCATCCAAAGACCCTTCCCGCGGCGGTGGGCATGTTTCTTCCTCCGCCTTTACCACCGCTATCAGCAGCGACTTGACAAATTCATAGACGCAGCAGCTGCTCGCATTGTTGCATAAGCACGCAAATTCTTTCGATATTTGCTTGTCTAAGCTGGGCCGCACTACTACTACAGCACATCGAATTCAAACAGTCGGGACATCTATCGTACACCGCCGATCCTACCGCGTGTCTCTAGCTGAAAGAAAAATCATAGAAGGAAACGTTGCTGACATGCTTTAACGGGAAGTCATCCGTTCCTCATCTCGCCCTTGGTCGTCTCCTATTGTTTTGGTCCGTAAAATGGATGGCTATGTACGTTTTTGCGTGAACTACCAGGCGCTCAATAAGATCACAGCAAGGACGTGTACCCCATGCCACGCATTGACGACGCCCTTGATTCCCTACAAGGCGCTGAATTTTTTTCAAGCATCGACTTGCGTTCTGGGTACTGGCAGATTCCCATGCATGAAGACGATAAGGATAAAACGGCGTTCGCAACTCCCTATGTGCTATACGAAGTCAACGTGATGCCTTTCTGGTGGCTCTGCAACGCACCCACGAGTCGACGAGATGACGACATCACAACCACTTCATCAAACGGCCATCATCATTGAACACCTCAGCGAGACGCAGTGACCGAACGCGGACCACAGAAGTGCATCGCCACTGGACACCGTTGCAACCATCATGACGGAATCTTCGACTGAGCTTCCCATCTCAAGTACACCGGAGCACCGGACGATATACCTGTACAGGACTGGTTCAACCGGTTCGAGCTCCACGCTATCACTGCATCATGTTCGGAACGGGAGATAGTCGCCAACTTTACCAACTATGTCTCTGGTGAGGCCTTCAAATTTTACTTCACCCACATATTTGAAAACGACGAGTCGTGGGAAAAGATCAAACAAGGATTGATCGTTCGGTTTAAATTATACAATGACGACTACGACGTAGACTTGCTTATAACTATCCACAGACAACCGCACTCGGTGGTAACAGTTAAAAGCAGCCTTCACGCATTGGCCAACCTCCTGCTTTTTCATCGCGTGAATCTTCGGTCGCTCACAACGCCCACCTCGCTTCTCACACGTTCACTATGGCTAGAATGCAGCAGAGAAGCTCGGAGCATACTCAGTCAAGCCCGTGACCTACAGCTTAGTTTCATGCGCCAGAAGAGCTCGCACCGTTCGTGCACAGAAAGACAGTCATTCCCAATTAGAGTCTGACCAAACCATGCCTATTGCGGTGTCGCCAGTGAGAGCACAGCCATCTGAAAGCCCAAACACAGGTGGCTTGGAAGGAACTCTTACAGATTGCCAGGTGCCAGAAGCCTACGTACTGAATGCTGTCACAGGCGCCTCTGATGTTCCTCCAGTCAAATCTGTCCTACCAACTTCGCTTCCTAAAAAGCGTTACAGCAGCCCACAGACTACCAGCTGCCGACTGGACACTGCATCACTTTTTAAAGAAAACCAGGAGGATGTTCAAGAAGCGCTCTCACCTTAGCACGTTCGAGTACAACCACAGAAACGCCAGCAAAAGCGAGTCCAAGGATTCGAGACACTCCAACAGAAACGGCAACAAGGACGACGACGCAATGCGAGTTTTTTAAAGCAAACTCAAGACGTGAGGCATACACTCATAAGGCATCGGCGCCACAAACGCGTTTTGCACAAGAGATCAAGAATGCACCTACAATTACAGCTCCGAAACCGCAGAAAACGACGAAAGAAACAAAAAGGCATCATCTGTAGAACGCAGAGACAAAGACACCATTCCCTCAGCCGCGACCATCGCACTCGCAAACTGGAAGCACACCATCTGTTCGCGCCACAACACACAAATCAACGCCTTTGACATCCGTACCTGAAATACTGCAAAGACTCCCAATCTTGTCCGTTCCTTACACGAACTCAACCAATGTCATCACCAGTGCAGATCTCCAGGGTGGGTTATGCCATCCAGGACGGAACAGGCAGCCTCGTCCACCCGATTGATTGATTTGTTGGGTTTAACGTCCCAAAACCACTATATGATTATGAGAGACGCCGTAGTGGAGGGCTCCGGAAATTTCGACCACCTGGGGTTCTTTAACGTGCACCCAAATCTGAGCACACGGGCCTACAACATTTCCGCCTCCATCGGAAATGCAGCCGCCCTCGTCCACCCGAGTTCTCTTAGTTATGACCGGACTAGTTCCCTCTGCTGTGGATTTTTTTTGTGCGAGTTAAGGAACTCCCATCTGAATTGCAACTTCCGTGTATTTTGGCATTTTCACTTTAAAACTCTGCGTGTTTCTTGTTTTGTTAAGTTTCTGACGCGACTTTTTTGGGGGGAAATCATGTGACGTAAGAAAGTAGCGATGACTGGTAGAAGCCGAGGAGGAAGAAGTGACAGCAGTAGAATAAACATGGTGTATGAGCCAGGCCACGTCGCCTATGCACCATAGCGTCATATATATATATATATATATATATATATATATATATATATATATATATATATATATATATATATATATATATATATATATGACGCTACGATCAATGGAGACACGTTGTGGTCCAGATGCCATGCGTTTATTCTAATGCACGCGCACTTCTTCCTCTGCCTCTACCAATCATCGCTTCATACGTCACACGATTCCCCCTCCCCCCGAAGGAAGGCATGAATTACGGACAAGAAAAAGTAAACAAGGAGAAGTTGGAAAGTCACAAATGTCAAAATTCACAATTGGTTCTATGCTCCAGATGAGTTCCGTAAACTTTCAAAAACTTCAGGAGAGAGTGGAGCAGTCCGGGTAACGCAGGAGTTCTGGTGGGCGAGGCTGACTGTGGCGTTCTGGAAAAGATAACCGCGTCCTCCACAACTGCACTAACCATGATACGGCTTCAGCATCTGCAAAGAACGAACGAGGTTGGACGCCCTTGTAGCTTTTGATGGTCGGACGTCGTAGGCGCCGAATTTTCAGTCGTGGGCGCTGTATTTTGTGTCGTGGCTGAGACAGAACCATTGCTTCCAGCTTGCGTCTGCGAGAACCAAAGTTGGTGATAAGAGGTATGTGTTCCTGCATTTTGCTAATGATAGCGTTCAGCCTGTTTCGTAGTCTTCTGTGGTGGTATCTCCATCGGTAGGATTGTACATGATGCCTTGATATCTTGTACAGAAAACTTCCTTGACGTTTCCTTCTACGAATATGGCTCAGATGTTGACTTGGTCTTTCCTTTAGTTGGTGTCGTTCCTGACGACCATCCTTAAGCTGCAAATCTGCTTGTGATCTTATTTTAGTTCGTCGTAGTGCTTGATGTAACTGCCATGGTTTCTGGAGTTCTTTGAGTTCTTGATGGCACTGATGATGTTGCGGAACCCGACAAGGTGCTACTCCTTTAGTAACACGAGCCTGCTTTTCTTTGATAGTTGGTGTGACCAATGAATAGTTGGTGGTTGTTGGGTTGTCGGGATTCTCAAAAGAAAGTGAAGGTGGTGCGCTAGAATCGACAAAAAGGTATTGGGAGGCTTCTTCTGCACTGTTCACTACGAAGGACGCTTGTGCTTGGCAGCGTGCGATGTTTGATTCGTCTGAACCTTTTGCGTTGTTTCGATTGTTTAATGTGTGTTCACCGCATGGTGATGAATGAACCCGTCCGGAAGATGCATAGCTTGACAGGGTATTTTCGTGAAGCGTCAGGTCGTCTACAGTGGTCGCGGCGTCCTTATGAGGCAAATGGTGCGCGATAGGAGATCCACGCGACAGAAAAGCAGGAGGTGGGTTCATGCGTGAAGACTGCTTTCGAGTTTGACGACCAAGCGTGATTGTCTGTGGATGGTGGGTTATAAGCAAGTCTTTCGTCGTAGTCATCTTTGCCTTCTTTAAACCAAACGATCATTTCTTGTTTGATCTTTTCCCATGACTCGTCGTTTTGAAATATGTGGGTGAGATAGAATGTGAAGGCCTCACCAGAGACGTAGTCGGTAAAGTTTATGATCATCTCCCGCTCCGACCATAATGCAGCGGTAGCGTGGAGCTCGAACAGGTTGAACCAGTCTTGTACGGGTCTATCGTCCGCTGCTCCAGTGTACTTGGGGATAGGTCAGTAGATGCTTCTGACATAATGCTGGTCGATGCGTAATGCTAGGCACTTGCACGGTAGTCCATGTATGCTCAGGGTGTCATGCGGGGAACTGCGTAGATGATGAGCGACTGATGAAGGGGCGGGCAGGTCTCCATCTCGTTGACTTGTGTGACGCTACGATGAAAGGAGACATGTCGTGGTCCAGATGCTATGCGTTTATTCTAATGCACGCGCACTTCTTCTTCCTCTGCCTCTACCAATCACCGCTTCATACGTCACACACACACACACACACACACACACACACACACACACACACACACACACACACATATATATATATATATATATATATATATATATATATATATATATATATATATATATATATAGATAGATAGATAGATAAAATAGAGGATTAGAGTTTCTTCCGGCTACCGTAATTAATGTTATAAACTTCGAGAATAGTGCAGTATAGGAAACAAAACAATAAAGTATTTATTTATACCTAACAGTTTCGGCTGGTGGACCAGCCTTCTTCGGAGGATGTAAGTGAAATGATACAAGTTCCCGTAGCAGAGGGTCACCCTCACAGTTTGAAGACCCTCCAAAAAAAAACACGAGACAAACGGGCGAACGAGGTAGCAACAGACAACAAGAAGCAGAAGAGGGACAGGAACTAGAAAGAAGCGACGGAGAGCCGCCGGAAACGAGCGGCTCTCCGTCGCTCGTTCCCGCTCGTTTTCGGCGGCTCTCCGTCGCTCCTTTCTAGTTCCTCTCCTTCTTCTGCTTCTTGTTGTCTGTTGCTACCTCGTTCGCCCGTTTGTCTCGTGTTTTTTTGGAGGGTCTTCAAACTGTGAGGGTGACCCTCTGCTACGGGAACTTGTATCATTTCACTTACATCCTCCGAAGAAGGCTGGTCCACCAGCCGACACTGTTAGGATTAAATAAATATTTTATTGTTTGTTTTCTATACTGCACTATTCTCGAAGTTTAATATATATGTATATATATATATATATATATATATATATATATATATATATATATATATATATATAACCCCTTTCTTTAGGCACGCCGTCCCGGACCCTCCCGGCACCGCGGCGACAATCTTGGGTGGCCCGACACACGCCAAAAACTGAACAGCACGTGATATGAACCATAGGTGGATGTAGACGGACAGTTGGCTTCGTTCTCAGTGCTGACAGTGGTTCTTCCTCTTATTTACTTTCTTTCTTTTCTTTCTTTTTTCGTCTTTTTTCTCCTTTTTTTCCAGTTCCCTCTCACTCTTGCAAACGTCTTTCAAGGCGAGAGGGACGCGGCAGCAAGGAAGTTTGGAAGCTCATGTCAGTATAACTCATCCCCTGATCCCGAAACTGTTGGGAAATAAATATATTTATCCTTGTTGACAACGCTCCCGTTGTGCCATATCCCATACCTTCACGAAGACTAACTGGCCCATTGAATTTATTACTCCCACTATATATATATATATATATATATATATATATATATATATATGTATATATATATGATGAAGTATTTCCAGTTCAATGGGCCAAACATACTTGAGAAGAGAAGAGACACAACTTAGCGGTTGTCTTAGTTTCATTTCGAACGGTGTCAAGTAGTGGACTGGTCTTCGTCAGAGTTTGTGACGTATTCACAAATCCTGACGAAGACCAGTCAACCAGTCGAAACCGTTCGAAATAAACTAAGACAACAGCTAAGGTCTGTCTCTCCCTATATATATATATATATATATATATATATATATATATATATATATATATATATATATATATATAACAAAATAACAATAATGTTGCGGTGTATTTCCAGTGACTGAAATGCAATGTCTTGTGTCTTGTTTTATTAGGGTAATGCTGGATTGATAGTCATAGTTTGCTGAGACGAATCTCGCTGCCCTATTCTGGATGGCTTCCAACATACGTACCAGGTAATCTTGATATGGTGAACATGTGGATGATGCACACTATAGCTGTGGGTGAACATAAGGAATATATGATAATGCACGTACGTTAGAAGGAGCGTTGCGCAAGTTTCAGCGGAGATATCCGAGAGATTGAGAGGCTTTCGATGAGACAGCTGCTATATGCGTAGTCCAGAATAGATCCGATGTAAAGTGAAGGCCTAAATATTTGTAAGATGGTGTAGCTGAAACAATGGCGTTATTAATCTGATAGTGAAATGCTGAATATGTATACTTTCGTGTGAACGAGATTAACTTGTATTTAGAGGCGTTAAGGGACATCTGCCGAGTTTCGCACAACCGGAAGGTCAAGGTCATTTTGGAGAGTGAAATGATCATAAAACATTTAAAGTTGCGGTATATGGCGCAATCGTCGGCGAACAACCTAACTGTGGATGAAAGGTTATCGGGCAAATCATTATTGTATAATAGAAAAAGTAACGGACCTATTACACTGCCTTGGGTAACACCGGATGTGACGCCGCAAAGGTTACATGAAATGTCGTTGATCACAGTAAGTTGCTCACGCGAAGAGAGGAAGCTTCGTAGCCAAGACAGGATTATTGAATCAATACGGAGTGCAGCCAATTTAGAGATTAAACGACAATGAGGGACAGTATCGAATGCCTTGGCGAAATTAAGGAAGAGGCAATCGGTTTGTTAGTTAGCGTTCATATTAAAGTGAGAGTCAGTCGTGAATTTGAATAACTGGGTGTCACATTACGGGCTTTTCTAAAGCCATGCTGATTAGAGAAGAATAAGTTGTTTGATTGAAGGTGATCGTAGATACGAGAAGCCACGATATGTTCAAGTAGTTTGCACGATATGCATGTAAGTGAAATAGGTCACAACTACAGGGCGAGTGCCTGTCACGGGACTTAAATTCTTCAATCACCTTACCAATCTTCTAATCCTTGGGCAGCTCACCTGATGATAGCGACTGGTTAAATAGGAGACAGAGGAAGCGGCTGGAAATATCTGTGGTGTTCTTGAGTATTTTAGAGTTAATTTTATCAATGCCTGATGAAGTAGAAACTTTAGGATTCGTGATGAGTTTTGCTATATCTTCGGCAGTGACAATTCTTGGGGTCATTAAAGCGAAAGGGCGATCTGGAACAAATAGCACATTGGCACAATCTTCCTGTGTAAAAACAGAGGCGAAGTACTCATTGACAGAAATAGCGGAAGCTTCATCAGAGAGCGGCGTTGGTTCATTATCGTGTATTGTAATGTGATTAGAAGACTTGTTGTAGGGTGAAATTATTTGCGAGAACTTTTTGGGGGTATTTTTGAGGAGTGACGGCAAGGCCTGCGAATAATATTTGTTCTTAGCTGTGTCTAAGGCTTTACAATGGCAGACTTTAAATTTATCCCAGTAAGACACATAACCAATGCGTTTTGTGGTATCATAGAAACGTTTCTTTTTATTTCGTAATGTTTGAAGATGTTTAGTAAACCAAGGGTTAGTTTTATCGTTGGATAATGAGATCAGTGGCACAAGCTGGTCAACTAACTCTAATACTTTTTCCTTTGAAAAGAATCCTTTGAAAATAATACTTTTTCCTTTGAAAGTTTTCGTTCACGGTTCGTGAGGCAAACGATGGCAAAAAAAATTCTGGTAAAAATCATCTAGCTGCGTCCTGAATTGACGAAAGTTAGCACCGTTAAAATTCCGGATTGTTTTTCTCACTGAGCATGTGAAAGTTACAGGTAGATTGATTTGGAAGTTAAGGAGCTTGTGGTTGGTAAATATTTCTATGTAAGAAATCGCTCCAGTGGTTTCTGGTGCATTAGTGAAAACAAGGTGAAGTATGTTAGTACCATGGCTGCATTGGTGAAAAACTTGTGATAAGTTGTAGTCGAGGGTTACTTCGAGAAAATTTGATAAGGAGTGACATGTGGTAGTCATGGTATAGCAAGATATGAGAGGGTAGTTGTAATCACCAAAAAGGTATATAATGTCAGCTGAATAGAGTTGCGTAGCTCGTTTTATGTTGTCACGTAGATCTTTGGGGAAAAAGTTCGGGCATCCGGTGGACGATAACATGCTCCGATAAGTATTTTTGCATAAGTTGTAACGCGTGCAGTCCCCGTTATCTCTGTAGAGGGGTTAGTATCAAAGGGAACTGATGATACTGTCTTTTTTACTGCTATTAAGACGCCTCCTCCGCTTCTATCGACATGGTCTCGTCGATACATGTTATAGTTGTCTTTATCTGGGAACAGTTCCTCGTTGGTTACGTCAGGATAGAGCCAAGTCTCCGTGAGTAATAATATGTCAGCATCACTATCATTTAAGTAAGAACACAACTCATCCCTCTAGGGAAGTAAGCTTCGAATGTTAGTAAAAGACACAGATAAAGATGGCGACTTAAACTTACTCCGCTTACGCGTGCTCGTGTTAGCCTCTAGCTATCTCGTAGACAGCCCAACTATGTTGCTAGAGTGATCGAAAACGTAGGTGTTAGTGTCAATGCGAAGTTAATCAACGGATCGCTTAAAGAGTTTGTTTTGAGCCTTTGCGTATTCCAGAAGCTTTCGGCGAGCTTGTCGCGTTTTTATGAAAAAATCTTTGCATATGTAAAAATCAGTTCCCTTAAGCTTACGCGAATTTGATGAAATTAGCTTTTTGGTGTGGAAAAATGTGAACATTACAATAATTGGGCTTCATCTGTCTGTGTTAAATCTGCCCAGCCTGTGCACGCACTCTAAGTGCGGACTAGTTATGGAAGTGCCTAGGCGGTATGAACAAAACTTCGCTATCTTATTTTCTGAGATTGTCCAGTTCTCGTTGGGGTAATCTTCAATGCCAAAAAACAGAAGGTTAGACCAACGTAACCTATTTTTTGCATCATCGCACGTTTTCGTAATTTTTGACAGTTGGTTCGTCACATCACGCAAAGCGTCAACCGAGCCAGAAGGGGCAGTCACAGACCGAGTACAGGTGATTTTTTCTAGGTAATTTACCTCGGTACTTAAACTTTTCATTTCGCTGTCTGCTGCTTTCATTTTGTTCGGCATGGCACGAAGGGCGGCAGCATCTGCACCAGACCCGTGAGCAATACGAAAAGCGTTGGCTCTTTCAAGCGTTTCTACTTTGCGCTTTAGCTCTTTAATTTCATGGTAATAAGGGCTGCAGCGCGAGCACGAAGGTGCTAGAATAAAGGTGAAACGAAAGGCGAGGCAAGGAAAGCAAAGAGGACAACACGAGCGCTGACAACTTATTGAATTTCATTATTCGCTGCACACGTGATAATATATACAACAGGCAATCTATTAACAGCAAACGTGAGCAACGTGACATATTCTGGGGAAGGGTCTGATAAAAAGAAGGTAGATTGATAAAATGGCTAACCCTTATCAAAAAGCGCGAACTCTTTGTCATGCAAGGCCACCGAAGGTTGGCTCACGTATCCGTCACCATGTTTTCTAATGAAATACCAGAAGAGTACTGCGCAGTCCAGCCATCGTGACGGAACAGCCATGTTGCCAGGCGAGAAGGTCGCTTCCATCCATGGTTGGAAAACCGAGCGTGACCAGTCGCCATTCCAGAGGCCGGGAATTGGGTGCCAGCCAAGACGAGCCAGAAACTCCGCCGAGAGCAGAACAGCTGAGGTCGCTCACCAGGAGGTATTTTCCCTTCGTGAGCAGGTGAAATCATTCACTGCGCGAGGAATGGGCGTCGAACACGGTGAAGTTGGACTGGAGCAAGGCGCAATAACCGAAGCAGGTCAGGAGGAGCCCAGTAGCCCACAGCATGTTGACCAGGCAACACTGACCTGAAACTGCAAAGGCCGTAAGCATGGCGTCCTTCCAGCGGTGTCGATCCCAATTTTTTAAAAAAATAGAAGGTTAGACCAACGTAACCTAAATTCAGCATCGTCGCATCTATTCGTATTTTTTGACAGTTGATTGGTCACATCGCGCAAAGCGTCAACCGAGCCAGAAGGGGCGGTCATAGACCGAGTAGCGGTGATTTCTTCTAGTGAATTCACCTTGGTACTTAATGTTTCAATTTCGCTGTCTGCTGCTGTCATTTCATCCGACATGGCACGAAGGGCGTCAGCATCTGCACCAGCCCCGTCAGCAATACGAACAGCGTTGGCTTTTTCAAGCGTTTTACTTTGCACTTTAGCTGTGTAATTTCAATCTTGGCGGTCGCATGTTTTGAGAGCAAAGCTTCGTAATTTTCCTTTAGATCACGTATTTCAGTAAGGGCTAGAGCGAATGCGTCGGCCTCCGTCTTATCCATAGGACCAGGATTTGATTCCACATCGCCGGCCAGGATTAATAAAAGTTCACGCATGGCTTTAAAACACTCCTAAGCTCTCATGGGCACGGTACCGCAAGGAAGCAACGGTTACTACTTCTCATGAAAAAAACCATTATTCAAGTAACCAACCTGAAACAGCAAAGGCCGTAAGCATGGCATCCTTCCAGCGGTGTCGAGCCCAAACCAGCAAGTCACAGACTGGTGCTTATATAGAGTACTGCGCAGTTCAGCCATTGTGACGAAAGAGCCATGTTGTCAGACAAAAAGGCCGTTTCCATCCATGATTGGAAAACTGAGCATGACCGGTCGCCGTTCCAGAGGCCGGAAATTGGGCGCCAGCCAAGACGAGCGAGAAACTGCTCTGAGTGCAGCACATCTGAGGTTGGTCAGCCAGGAGGCGTTTCCCTTTCGCGAGTTGGTGAAATCATTCACTGCGCGAGGAAGGGGCGTCGAACACGGTGAAGTTGGACTGGAGCGAGGCGCAACAACCGAAGCAGGCCAGGAGGAGCCCAGCAGCCCACAGCATGTTGCCCAGGTAACAGAGACCTGAAACAGCAAAGGCCATAAGCATGGTATCCTTTGAGCGGTGCCGAGCCCAATTTTTCATTATATATATATATATATATATATATATATATATATATATATATATATATATATATATATATATATGGCTTATATGCAGAAGAATATCTTCGGTTGCTGCTAGGTTATAAATAGGAAAGTAGATGCCCTTTCACATAACAACTGTTAATTCTGCCGACGTTTCGACGGGAACCCCATCTTTTTCAAGGCATAATAATATTCACACATGTTCCGTGTCTTCTTATAGCTTGTCGAGACAGGAGGAAAGGGTTCTAAAGAAATATTAAAAAAGAGAAAGAGAAAAGAAACAGCGAAACAGGAGAAGAAACGGTAAATAAGAATAAAAAATCTAGGAGAAGAAGCAAGACCGACACGGCGTAATTAGAAAGGGGCAGCATCTCACCCGAGTAGGGCAGAGGTAGATGAGCAATGCCATCATGGTCAACAATACCTCCCCCGCACCCACTCTTCCCCAAGTGGGCAGTGTGCCGCCGTTCTTGTATTTCACCTTTCCGTGTAATCCGCTGGCCGCTCGTTCCTCTTTGAAGTTTAAGACAAGTTAATGGGGAGAGCTTAAGCGCTTCGAGTGCGTGTGGTGGCGTCAAGAGGAATGAAAAAGCCGGTGATTGAGGCGCCGCCATTGATATTCATTATATGCAATGGCTCCTTGTCAGTGAAGGAACAGAATGTGCGTTAAAAATTGAAGAAGAAAAAAAAAGAAAAGAGGGAGGGGACTGTAGGACATACGGGACAGTCACCACACAGTCGCGGCTCACTGGGAAGACATGCGCGCATGTATGATAAAGTTAACGAAACCACCTAGCTGTCAGCTCCTTGTCAGTGAAGGAACAGAATGTGCTATAAAACTTAAAGAAGAAAAAAGGAAAAGAGAAAAAAAGAAGAGAAAAGGCGGGGAGGGGCTGTACGACATCCGGGATCACTTATCTGAGCGTTCCGGCTGTGCTTGATGAGTCAAACCATTTCGATCTTGTCAGATGCATAGGATAAAAGCTTTGTTAGAGGGTAATAGTATTGTCGTAATGAGACCGGACTGATTAGAGAGAAACGTTTGCGTCTTTTAGCGGTCGTAACGCTGACAGAGTGCCTGGGTGTTCATTTATTCCGTATTTTATCGTGTTAAGTTTGTGGATAAAATAAGATTCCCGTTGTTCCCGTTCTCTGATTGTTCGAAAGTTGCTTTCTGGTAGTGTAACCCTGATGTCGTCAAAGCCATGGTCTTTTAAAGTGCTGTGTCTTGAAAGTGGGAGGCATGGCAGGGATCGTACATGTGCCCGATGGTTGTTGAATCTAATTCTAAACGGAGTGTCTGTCTGGCCCACGTATTGCTTGTTGCATACCCCACATTCCAGGAGGTATATGACGTTGTCTGAGTCACAGTCTAGTGCACCTCTTATCCTGTGCTTAAAATCCGAGTGGGTCCTTTTAGCCACTGTCATTGTCTGCATGTGTTTGCTTATCTTGCATCTGCTTTTTCCGCAAGGGTTTCACCCAATTTAATATTTCACGCCTATCTTTGAATTTATTAAATGGTCCTTTATATTTTTCGGCCGTCTGTATACCACTCAAGGAGGAGAAGCGAAAATTTTGGTAGTCGCACGCTCTGTTCCCATATGTTAAAGTGGTTCCTTAGGACCTTGTTTACGTTCGGTGGGTTGCTCGTGAAAGTTAATAGCATGTTTTTGTTGCGGTGTTGGTCGGTGTTTTTCTGCTGGTTGAGAAGAATCTGGCGGTCCAGATTTTCAGCTTTTTTGATGGCGTCATCGATGATAGCTGGCGGGGATTCTTGATTAAGGAGTACTTCGCGCATATGTGTGCTGTTTTACATGTTTTTTATGTGTGATGTTTTAGAATACGCACGAACTTCACGAGCAAAGCCTCCTACAATATATACTGGCGGGTACGGCTCCGAAGGGGCTGCGCTTGTCGCTAACACCATCGATGCGGAAAGAAACGGTGGAACGAAATTCTCGATCCCGCCACACAGGAACTAACTAAGGTCACGATCAAACACTGTAGAAAGAATCTAAACGCACTGACAGACGAGGAGCGGTATATAAGAAATAACTTTCATTTTTGGGAGTGGGAAGCTAAAGAACTCGACGTATTTGAGCACGAAAAAACGGATGAATTAGAAAAACTTAAGAGAAAGAAATTCGCGTGGGACAATGTGTCGCAAGCTATACCCACTGCTGCTTACAGAAAAAATACCGAACCACCTCACGTTCGAAAAAATTTGCCACCACACACCAAAGAGCCAAACGTTATTAACCTCCGATAAAGAACTTAGCAAAGAAGAATTTAGTGTACTATCACGCGGACTTACATTCTGCTTTGGCAACGGAAGGTATGACAAATTCACGCTCCTAAAAGACCTAGACGACTTCGCACAAAATTTACGATTAGAGGAATATTTCTTCGATGAACCCCGAAAAGATAACGCACTTTTTTGTGGGGTAATCGGACGGCAATGGACCCCAGACGCCAACAGAGATCGACATCTGCTATATAGACGCGGTTCAGAAAGATGTTATACATGCGTAGAAGGTGCACAAACGAAGCATGAATAACATATCAAAACAAGAAAAAGAGGCACTACTCACGTTGAGCAACTGCGAAGATCTCGTCATTAAACCAGCAGTCAAAGGAGGCGCGATTGTTGTTCTGAATAGATCGGACTACATTGAGGAAGGCAAGCGACAACTAAATAACAAACATTTCTACAAACACCTCGACTTTGACCCTACCACCGAGCGCAAAAAGATCATTATAACAACCCTAGAGGATCTCGCACGTGAAGGCGCCATTGATTCAAAGCTTAAAAAGGCAGTTATTACGGTACATTCGGCGCCTGGTCGTTTTTACATGCTGTTGAAAATTTATAAAGAGAATAACCATGGCAGACCCATTTTATGAGGCACGGGAATGTTAACAGAAACTATTTCCAGTTATATTGATTCTTTAATCAAAGACATACCACCCACACATGAGTTCTTCTTGCGTGACACAAACCATTTTCTTTGGGAAATAGCAGACGTGAAAATTCCAGACGGTGCATTTCTCGTAACATTGGATGTTAGCTCACTCTACACAAATATCCCACATGACGATAGTGTAAGGGCGCTTGTTTAATCGTATGGCACACACAACCCTGTCGCTTATCCAAGGAAAAAAGTAATTGAAATCTTCACAAGACTCGCACTCGAATTGAACAGCTTTGAATTTAACAACTAGTACTACCTTCAAATCAGCGGCACGGCAATGGGTACAAGAATGGCCCCAAACTACGCTAACATATTCATGCACCACATAGAGTCCAATTTTCTTTCATCTTGTAATATCAAAACATTATTCTATAAACGGTACCTAGATGATATATTCTTAATTTCGACACATTATGAGAACGAACTCCTAAAATGCATACAGGCATTCAACCATGTACACCCCAGCATTTATTTTACACACTCCTACTCTAACACTGAAATAAACTTTCTTGATGTACGCATTTGAGTTGACGATGGTGCGTTGGTAACTAGCGTATACAGAAAACCTACGGACAGGCAACAATACCTGCACTTCAAAAGCTGCCACCCGCGACATTGCAAGACCAGCATTCCCTATTCCCAAGCACACAGATTTCGATGAATCTGCTCCCGCACCGAGAACTTCCACAAAAACAGCACGCATATGCGCGAAGTACTCCTTAATCAAGAATACCCGCCAGCTATCATCGATGATTCTGTTTTTAGAATCTTTACGTGTAGTCAGATTACCCGATATGGATGGACTAGAATGTGTCGTCGTTAAAGCAATATTTGAAGAACTTCACATCATTATTGGCGCTTTTTATCGCCCTCCTAGCTGCGACACGTTTGTCGAAATATTTAACGAGTTCTTGTGCTCCTATGGCAAACATTCCTCTAATATGCTCCTGGCGGGTGACTTTAATTTCCCTTACGTAGACTGGCAAAACGACGTACCTCAAGCCCTTAGTGCTGGTTCAGAGCCGTGTGTTGACTGCGTAGTGCTTCATGGTTTAACACAACTGGTTACTACACCCACCCGAGTGCAAAATGAAGCTGAGTCCGTTTTAGACCTGTTCCTTGTAAATAACGGCATTATGCGACGAAATCCCCAAGTTGAGGTTTTTCAGGGTATATCGGACCACAAAATCACCTGCCTCACTGTGCAATTAAACGCTCCGCTTCAAGCTACAAAAGAACAACGTATAATACACGATTTCACACGTGCTAGTGATGTAGACATACTTGATGTGCTTGACAGCTCGTTTCCTGAATTTGTTTCTAATGGAGGCGGAAATGTTGAGGCCCGTGTGCTCAGATTTGGGTGCACGTTAAAGAACCCCAGGTGGTCAAAATTTCCGGAGCCCTCGACTACGGCGTCTCTCATAATCATATGGTGGTTTTGGGACGTTAAACCCCACATATCATCATCATCATCATGAATTTGTTTCTATGTGCGGATCAAAAGAATATCCGATTGACCACATCTGGGGTTTCTTTAAAAGCGTAGTGTTTGACACAAGGAATAAATTTGTACCCTTCCAGAGGAAAGTACTGAGGCAGGATAATCCGTGGATGAATAAAGAAATCGTACGCATGGGACGAAAACTAAAAAAGCAAAGAAAGCAATGTAAGCAGCGCCCATCAACAGCTGCCTCTGATAGAATGCACGATTTGCAAATGCAACTGAAAAACAAAATTAAGGCAGCAAAAGAGCATTATCAGCAAGTCTCGTTAAAAGAATTCATGATTTCGTCTCCAGACAAGTTCTGGCGTTATCTCGCACCGAAAAAGAACACTATTATCAGCCTTTACGTAGACTTTGAGCCTGTTTACGACAGCCTAGATGTTGCAGATGCTTTGAACCGGTATTTCTGTTCAGTGTTTACTGATGGCGATGGAAACATCCCGCAATTTCCTTCTTTCATTGAAGTGCCTCCTATCAGTGACGTGTGTGTCAATGAAGAAGAAGTCTTTTCCCTTCTGCTCCATCTAAATGTTAAAAAGTCCCCAGGTGTTGATGGCATACCCAACGCTTTTCTTGTGAGATATGCTGAGTGGTGCGCGAAGTACTTGTGTTTACTATTTAACAAATCTCTCGAGTGCTCTGAACTTTCCGAGGATTGGGTGTATGCTAAAATCACTCCAATACCAAAAGGTAACGAAAACCGTTCACACTTATCGTCATACAGACCGATTTCTATTCTCTCAACATGTGTCAAAACGCTCGAACATATCATATTTAAGCACATTTCACAATTTCTTGAGAGCAATTGCATTGTGGACGCCCGACAACATGGCTTCCGCCGGGGACGGTCCACTGTAACTCAGCTTCTAGAAACGGTTCACGACTTCGCTGCAACACTGGACAAACGGGGGCAAGTGGACGTCATATTCTTAGAATTTGAGAAGGCGTTTGACCGTGTGTCGCACTCAAATATGCTGAGTAAATTGACGGCCATTTTGAAAAATGAAACTTTAGTGGCATGGATTAAATCATACCTTTCCTACAGGCAACAGAGCGTAGCCGTTAACGGCGCATGTTCTGTGGCCTCGCCAGTACTTTCGGGCGTCCCACAGGGCTCTGTTCTCGGGCCACTTTTCTTTCTCGTTTTTATTAACGATATTGTACATGACATACCGGTAAAAATTAAACATTTCGCAGATGACTGCGTTCTTTACAATGAAATCTGCAACCATAACGATCAGGCCGTCTTAAACGCGTCACTTGAAAAAATACAAACATGGTGTACTAGGTGGCAGATGACTCTTAATTACAAAAAAACTGTTTCAATGACCACTACACGCAAAAAGGCCCCGTTGAAGCACACGTACCAAATAAACAATCATAGTCTAGCTGAAGTATCATGCTTCAAATATTTAGGAGTTTTAATCACATCCGATCTGAAATGGAACGAGCACGTCACGTACATTCAGAAAAAGGCAATGCGAAAACTGGGATACTTAAGGAGAATGCTACCGAAAGCTTCTGAGGATACCAAACTGCTATAGCTTACAAAACTTACATCAGACCACTATTAGAATATGCTTCATTTATCAGGGACCCATACACTCTAGTTAATACCAATAAGCTTGAGAGCATACAAAGAAAAGCCGCGCGATTTGTTTACAGTTCATACAGCTGGAAAACGTCTCCCACGAGTCTTCTCCGCAGGGCCGGTTTGAAAAGCCTTGCGGTAAGACGTTATCATGATCGGCTAAAATTTTTTTATTTGATGTATAACGATAGACTTCAAATTGAAGAGGAAGCATACATCCAGCCGAGCATTTGCCGCCCAACACAATCCAATCGCCCAATGAAAGTCACTGAATTTTCGTGTAAAACAAACGTCTTCAAAAACTCCTTTTTTCCCCGTACGTGCCATGAGTGGAATCTGTTACCGGCTAATGTTGTGCAATGTTCTGATGTCTCATCCTTTCTTCGTGCCCTGTTGGATTCGGCGTGATTTAGTCTTCAATAGTAGTTGTTATCCTACCGATTGCACTTGTACAGTATATTCCGGTTCTGGTTTTTTTTTACGGTTCAAAGTGTACCCTTAGAAATGTATTCTTATGCTTGTATGTTATCCTGTTTTCTTCTTTTGTATCGCCCACACCTGCTCAAAGCCTGGCACCCAGGCTAGCAGTAACCTGTAAATAAATGAATAATAAATAAATGACGCCATCAAAAAAGCTGTAAATCTGGACTGCCAGATTCTTCTCAACCACCAGAAAAACACCGACCAACACCACAACAAAAACTTGCTACTAACTTTCACGAGCAACCCACCGAACATAAACAAAGTCCTAAGGAAACACCTTAACATACTGGAACAGAGCGAGCGACTATCCAAAATTTTTACTTCTCCTCCTTGTGTGGTATGCAGACGGCCGAAAATTATAAAGGACCATTTAATAAATTCAAAAATAGGCGTGAAATCTCAAATTGGGTGAAACCTTTGCGGAAAAAGCAGATACAAGATATGCAAACACATGCAGACAACGACAGTGGCTAAAAGGACCCACTCGGATTTTAAGCACAGGATAAGAGGTGCAGTAGACTGTGACTCAGACAACGTCATATACCTCCTGCAATATGGGGTATGTAACAAGTAATACGTGGCCCAGACAGACACTCCATTTAGAATTGGATTCAACAACCATCGGGCACATGTACGATCCCTGCCAGGCCTTCCACTTTCAAAACACAGCACATTAAAACCAAAGCTTTGATGACATCAGGGTTACACTATTAGAAAACAACTTTCGAACATTCAGAGAACGGGAACATGGAGAATATTATTTTATCTACAAATTTAACACAATAAAATACAGAATAAATGAACAGCCAGTCGCTCCGTCAGCGTTACGACCGCTAAAAGACGCAAATGCTTCTCTCTTATCAGTCCGGTCTCATTACGACAATACTATTACCCCCGCTAACAAAGCTTTTAGCCTATGCATCTGACAACATAGAAATGGTTTGCCTCATCAAGCGCAGCTGGAACGCACAGATAAGTGGTCCTTGATAACGTAGAGCCCCCCTTTTCTTTTCTTTTTTGTTTTTTCTTTTTTCTTCCTTAAGTTTTAACGCACATTCTGTTCCTTCACTGACAAGGAGCTGTCAGCTAGGTGGTTTCGTTAACTTTATCATACATGGGCGCATGTCTCCCCAGTGAGCCGAGACTGTGTGGTGACTGTCCCGGATGCCCTACAGTCCCCCCTCTTTTCTCTTTTTTCTTTTTCAATTTTTAACGCACATTCTGTTCCTTCACTGACAAGGAGCCATTGAATATAATGATTATCGATGGCGGTGCCTCAATCACCGGCTTTTTCATTCCTCCTGACACCACCAGCACGCACTCGTAGAGCTTAAGCTCTCCCCATTAACTTGTCTTAAACTTGAAAAAGGAACGAGCCGCCAGCGGATTACACGGAATGGTTAAATACAAGAACGGCGGCACACTGCCCACTTGGGGAAGAGTGGGTGCGGGGGAGGTATTGTTGACCATGATGGCATTGCTCATCTACCTCTGCCCTACTGTGTTGAGATGTTTCCCCTTTCTAATTACGCCGTGTCGGTCTTGCTTCTTCTCCTAGATTTTCTATAATTATTTAACATTTCTCCTCCTATTTCGCTGTTTCTTTTTTCTTTCTCTTTTTTAATTTTTCTTCTGACCCCTTCCCTCCTGTCTCGACAGGTTATAAGAAGACACGGAACATGTGTAAATATTATTATGCCTTGAAAAAGACGGGGTTCCCGTCGAAACGTAGGCAGAATAAGCAGTTGTTATGTGAAAGCGCATCTACTTTCCTATTTATAACCTAGCAGCAACCGAAGATATTCTTCTGCATATAAGCCATATATATATATATATATATATATATATATATATATATATATATATATATATATATATATATATATATATATATATATATATATATATATATATATATGCTTTTATCTATTTTTCAGAACGTGTTCAATTCTCTTTATGTTATATCTTCTTACATCGCATACCTCACGCCTATTAATGAACTTCGAAAGTTCTGTCAGTTCTATTTTTTCTGTTGAACTTGAGACTTTCATGATTTGACGCTTCTTAGTAAGATTCTTCGTTTCCTGGGAAAACTTGCCAGTGTTCTGTCTAACTACCCTCCCTCCAACTTCCACTGCACACTCCGTAATGATACTCGTGAGATTATCTTTCATTGTATCTACGCTAAGGTTGGTTTCTTCACTAAGAGCCGAGTATCCGTTCTGAAGCGACACTCCGAATTCCTGTAGTTTCCATCTCAGTGCTAGCTAATTGATTGGCTTCTTGCCTATCAGTTTCTGTCGTTCATTCTTCAAGTCTAGGCGAATTCGAGACCATACAATTCTATGGTCACTGCATCGTACCTTGCCAGCCACATCTACATCCTTCACGACTCCTGGGTGTGCACCCGTTATAAAGTCTATTTCTTTCTTATTTTCGTCATTAGGGCTCCTCCATGTCCACTTGCGGTTTCCTCGTTTTCGGTAGAAGGTATTCCAAATCCGTAAACTATTGCGTTCTGCGAATTATACTAGTAGTTCTCCTCTGCCGTTTTTAGTACCGATGCCATAATCTCCTATTGCCTGGTCTCCAGCATGATTCTTCCCTACCTTTGCATTAAAGTTGCCCATCACTATAGTATACTGTGTTTTTACCTTACTCAATGCCGATTCCATGTCTTCATATAAGCTTTCATCTGAAGCGTCATCATGGCTGAATGTAGGCGCGCAAGCCTGTACTACCTTCAACTTTTATCTTTTATTCAATATAAATTGATACCTACCACCCTTTCATTAATGCTATAGTGTTCCTCTATGTTGCCAGCTATGTTTCTGTGAATTAGGAACCCCACTCCCAGTTCTCTTCTGTCTGCCAAGCCCGATAGCAATGTACGTGCCCATTCTGTAGCACCGTATAGGCCTCATCTGTCCTCCTAACCTCACTGAGCCCTATTATATCCCATTCACCACCCCCTAGCTCATCGAATAGTAGAGCTAGATTTCCTTCACTAGATAAGGTTCTAGCATTAAACGTTGCCAAGTTCAGGTTCCAATGGCGGCTTGTCTGGATCCAGAAATTCTTAGACCCTCTGCTGCGTTGAAGATCTGACCGCCGCCGTGGTCAGTTGTGCAGCTGCTGGGGACTGAGGGCCGTGAGTTATTTGACGTATGCATGTGGGAGGTAGTGGCCAGATACTGCACCAGGGTGGCCAATCCTTCTCTGGTGAGAGAGTGTATTCCCGGTGGTGGTTACCGGTTAGGCCGCACCCCAGGACTCTTAATGCAGTTCCATCACCACGCGGACTTTTTTTATCTGGTTGGGAACTGCGCGGCACTGGGATTTGAACCACGGACCTTGTGCATGCGAGGAGGATGCTCTAACCACTACGCCATTGTGGCGTAGTGGCTGGAAAGCAACAAAAACGGAGGAAGCATCAAAACAGTGGAGAGGAAACTTGGGATAGGCCAAAATTGGATGTAATCACTAAGGGACAAACAAGGCAAAATAACCACCAATACGGATAGGATAGTTAAAATAGCGGAGAAGTTTTACAGAAATCAGTACAGTAGCCGAGACAACCATGCCCGTAATACTATAAGAACTAGCAGTAACCCAGATGACATCCCACCAGTAACGATAGAAGTCAGAAACGTTTTGGAGAGCATGCTAAGAGGCAAAGCTGCTGGTGAGCATCAGGTAACATCAGATCTGCTGAAAGATGGAACACAGATTGTGTTAAAAAACTAGCCACCCTGTTTACGAGGTGTCTCCTGACGGGAAGAGTAGCAAAGTCTTGGAAGAACGCCAACATCCTCTTAATACATAAGAAAGGAGATGACAAGGACTTGAAGAATTACATTCCGATCAGCTTGCTCTCTGTAGTATACAAGCTATTTACAAAGGTAATTGCTAGCAGAGTGAAGAAAACATTAGAATTCAATGAATCAAAGGAACAAGCAGGATTTCGAACAGGCTACCCAACAATCGACGACATTTATACTATCAATGAGGTAATAGAGAAATGTTCAGACTATAACTAACTGCTATATATAGCCTTCGAAGATTACGAGAAGGCGTTTGATTCAGTAGAAATATGAGCCGTCATGCAGACACTGCGGAATCAGGGCGTAGATAAAGTATATATAAACATTCTGGAAGAAGTCTACGGGGGATCAACTGCTACCATAGTGCTTCATAAAGAAAGCAACAGAATACCAATCAAGAAGGGTGTAGAGCAGGGGGACACAATCTTTCCAATGCTATTTACCACGTGCTTACAGGAGGTTTTCAGAAGCCTAGAATGGGAACAGTTAGGGATAAGTGTTAATGGAGAGTACCTTAGTAACCTGCGCTTCGCCGATGACATCGCATTGCTGAGTAACTCAGGCGCCGAATTGCAACTCATGATTACGGAGTTAGATAAGGAGAGCAGAAAGGTGGGTTTTGAAGTAATCTGCAGAAAACGAAAGTAATGTACAACCACCTCGGAAAAGAGCAGCGCTTCGAGATAGGTAATAGTGCACTTCAAGTTGTAAAAGACTATGTCTACTTAGGGCAGGTAATAACTGCGGAGCCGAACCACTAGACTGAAGTAACTACAAGAATAGGAATGAGGTGAAGCACATTCGGCAAGCGCTCTCAAATTATGACAGGTAGATTGCCACTAGCCCCCAAGAGGAAGGTATATAACAGCTGTATTTTGCCGGTACTTAGCTACGGAGCAGAAACCTGGAGACTTACAAAGAGGGTTCAACTTAATTTGACGATGACGCAGCGAGCAATGGAAAGAAAAATAGTAGGTGTAACCATAAGAGACAAAAAGAAAGAAGACTGGATTAGGGAAGAAACGGAAGTTAAAGATATCATAGTTGAAATAAAGGAGAAGAAATGGACATGGGCTGGGCATGTAGCGCGTATAGACAGGATAACCGCTGGTCATTAAGGGTAACTAACTGGATTCCCAGAGAAGAGAAGCGGGTTAGGGGGAGACAGACGGTTAGGTGGGCAGTTGAGATTAAGAAGTTTGCGGGTATCAATTGGCAGCAGCAAGCACGGGACCGGGTTAACTGGCGGAACATGGGAGAGGCCTTTGTTCTGCAGTGGACGTTGTCAGGTTGATGATATATATATATATATATATATATATATATATATATATAATGAAAAACCAACGTATTCAAGTTGCCCAGAAGTGTTTAAGAGGAATATAAAAGGTAACATACCGCATCACAAGACGGCAGATGCACTGAGAAGATATGCGAAGTCTTTTTCTGTAAGATGCAAACGATGCTTCACTGAGGCATAGAAAACTGTATCAGTTCTGTTGGTTCTGTAGTTATCTGGGATCTGTGCTTCTTCCAGTTGTGAGTGAGCGCTCGTTTGTGTCCTTGTTCTTGTTCACCTACTGCCCGTGGCACATACCCACTGTGGGGGACGGGCCAAGAAGTGAGTGGTTTTATAAGATATTGTGCAGTTTTAGAATAATGGGTTTTTCTGTCCTCTATTTTTATCTTAATCGCACTGTAAAAAAAATGGATCCGTACCAACTAGTCCAACGGTCAATACATTTGTAACCTACTTTATTTTAGAAGTCTATTCGGTAGTGGCAACGAAGAAGTGTGAGTGTACTCAAGAAACTGCGCTCACCAGACGGCACAGGGGAAAATTCAATTTCGTGTTTGAATCCGTTAGGGCTGCATATCACTAAAATTGATTCCTGGGTGTGATTTTTTCATTCAGTTTAATAGGTCGTCGTGCAGCATTTTCTGACTAATTTACTTCTTTTTACTTGAAATGATGGGCAGCCAACATACATTATGTTGAACACGTTGAGCACACCAGAGGTATCTGAAGGTTTCGCTCTACATATAGACAAAATAGTCTTATAGAAGGCACTAATTCAGAGCATTTCTTGATAAAGCCATTGAACTACAGTGAAATATTCTGTAATTTGGATATATGTATACGATATATGTATAAAATTTGGATATATGGTTACGATGTAAATGTTCGAATTGTAACAAGCGTGTTCTTCAGAAAAGTTTTAGCAAAAAATGCGCGAAGGAATGCAACAGAGCTGCAAGCACAGAAAACAGGAGCATAGGAACAGGTAACGGCCTCAGCATAGGTGAGTGGCCCCGCACGCTGCGTTGGTGGTTTACTTACAGGAGGCCGAGAGTGGGACACACGAACGTCGTCGTCTTTTCTCTCGCTGGCATAGAGCTGGAACCTATGCGCACCGGTACAATTTCTCTCCGTACGAAGAGGAGCCATCCTGGCTACTTAAAGAAAAGACGCTATAGGTGGGTCGTAGCAGGGTTTAAGTCGCGTTACGTGAGCTGTTTCGCGGCCTCGGCAGCGATGATAGGGCGATGGGTCAACCGGCTCGACGAAGTTGTGGACGGGACTGAAAACCAAAACCAAACCAGCTTTCCCGGGGGTAATGGGCAGTAGACGCAGCAATATCATGACGGTCTTTTTTGGCGCAACTGATCTCACGTGGTGAAGAGCGAGCCAGTTTACGGCATTCTTTAGAGTAAGCAGCAGCTTGAGAGAGGGGTTTGCCTTCAGAAATGTCGGGTTAGTAAGGCAGAATGGTGTCCATGGAACATGAAGGTTCGCGTCCATAGAGGAAAAAGAAGGGAAAAAAGCCAGTGGTAGTTTGGGATGCAGAGTTGTAAGCGTAGGTGATGAAAGGGAGTACGCGGTCCCAGTTTGCGTGGTGTTCCGACATGAACTTCGCCAGCATGTCGGTAAGCGTACGACCGAAGCGTTCCATCATGCCGTTAGTTTGAGGATGGTATGCGGATGCGGTGCGGTGTACAATGCGGCATTCTTTCAGCAGAGCCTCGATTGCATTTGAGAGGAAAACGCGGCCACGGTCTCTAAGTAATTCACGTGGGGCCCCAAGACGCAGAATAAGATGACGAAGAAGAAACCACGCGACGTCTTTCGCAGTGGCGACTGGTAGCGCAGATATTTCTGCGTACCACGTGAGGAGATTGATGGCGACTATTATCAATCGGTTGCCGTCAATAGTGGTCGGTAGTGTACCGAAGAGATCGACTACGACACGGTCGAATGGTCGGGCAGGGCAGGGCAATGGCTGTAGAAGACCAGCGGAGCTGTGAGCAGGAACCTTGCGACGTTGACAAGCAGGGAACGGCTGAACGTACCGGTGAGCGTATTGATACATGTCTCGCCTGTAATACCTAAGGCGAAGACGCCTGTACGTCTCGAACGTGCCAGCGTGCCCACACTGGGGGTCGTCGTGGAAAGCGCTGCAAATGCCCGCGCGCAAAGGACGGGGAATCATGAAGAGCCACCTGCGGCCATCGGTCAGGGAATCGTGACGATACAGCAAGCCTTTATGAAGTGCGAAGTGTTGGACTTGTTGAACGGTACGTGAGAAGGATTTGGGGAGATGTGGAGAGAAAATGTCAAGCAAAGAAGCGATCCAAGGATATTTGCGCGCTTCTTCCGGCATGTCGGTGATGGTAAGAGATGATGAATAACAAGTGGAAGCTGGTGAGTTGGCAGAGTCGGCGTCAGCGTGCAAGTGTGTTTGTCCAGAGTGATAAATCACACGTATATTATACTCCTGTAATCGTAAAGCACCACGAGCGAGGCGTCCAGTCGTATCTTTCAAGGAAGACAGCCTGCATAGCGCGCGGTGATCGGTAACAACATAAAACTGACACCCATAGAAATAGGTGCGAAAATTACCAATTGCCCAAACAATTGCCAAATACAGACGGAGTAGTTTGACTCCGTCTTTGTGGGGGTACGACTGGCATATCATACAACGTACTCGCAAAAGTCAGCTTTTTTGATGAACGAGTACCGTGCCAAAGACGGCCCCGCTAGCGTCCGTGTGTATATCTGTAGGCGCGTCGGGATTGTAGTGGCGCAGAATTGGAGGAGACGTGAGGAGTAGACGAAGCGTCGTAAAGGACTCACCGCAATCGGCATTCCAAGTTGAGAGGTCGTTGCTGCCGGCGAAAAGCTCTGTCAAGAGGGATATAATGGAGGCGAAATTGCGGATGAAGCGCCGAAAATATGAGCACATCCCAATAAAGCTTTGGAGTTCCTGTAGAGTGCTGGGCCTGGAATATTCGGTAACCACTCAAATTTTGGCAGGATCTGGCGAAATGCATTCTATGGAGACGACGTGGCCTAGGATGGTAAGCTGACGGGCGCCAAAATGACATTTATTCAGGTTTAACTGCAAGCCCGCGTTAGTGAGGCACTCGAGAACTTGCTCAAGGCGAGCGATATGAGATAGAAATTCCGCTGAAAGGACCACTATGTCATCTAAGCAGCATAGACAGGTCTACCATTTGAGGTCTCGGAGAATAGTGTCCATCATTCCTTCAAAGATAGCAGGCGTGTTGCAAAGGCCGAAAGACATTACGTGCGACTCGTACCGTCTGGGGTGACAAACGCTGCTTTCCGATGGTCGGCTTCAGCCATGGGCACTAACCAGTAGCCTGAGAGCATATCCAGTGATGCGAGGTAGGAGATAAACATTCTTCCGTGTAATCTTGTTTAGCCGGTGTTAGTCGACGCAAAATCGCATCAAACCCTCTTTTTTCTGCACCAGCACGACAAGAGAGGCCCAGGGACTGTTCGTTTCTCGAATCACGCCATGATGCATCATGTCATCTACGTTGCCGCTAATAACGCGGCGTTTGGCCTGCAACAGTCGGAAGGAACACTGTCGCAGGGGAGCGTGATGATCAGTGTGAATACAGTTAACCACTGCAGACGTGCGGCCCAATGATAGCTGGCCGACATCGAAAGAGCCACGAAAGCGTTCAAACAGTTGAACAATCTTTGTGTGCTGGACGGGCGTAAGCGCGTTGTCGGTGCTATGCAGCAGGATGTCTTGGACAGGGGAGGTGCCAGCCGCGACAGAATTGACGGCATTTATCGTCAACGGTGTCCCATCGCACGTTGCATCCAAAGGGAAGATGGCGTCAAAACTGTCTAAATGTCCAGCACATTCACCGCGTAACAGAGATGCCAAGCAAAAAAAAAAAGGATTAGCACGCGTAGACCACACCAGCATCATTCACAAGGGCAATGACGGCAAACGGGAGTATGAGATTCCGTCAGCGTGCACAGCCTTCAGATGGTGTAAACAAAGCAGTCGAATCACAAACAGAATTAGAGAAAACGAACACCAGGGTGGCAGAAAACGGAGAAGTGATGGCGTCAGCGGCGACAACCAATTCGGGCACCGGGCTGGGGGCTTCGATGACCAAGGTACTGAAACGGGACGAAGTGAGTTGAGCTCCAGAGCAGTCATCGACGGCATCATGTGCGGAGAGGCAGTCCCAACCGAGGATCACGTCATGAGACGTATGTGGTAGGACAATAAGTTCGACAACGTAAAATGAGTCATTGATAAAAAGACGTGTGGTGCACGCCGCTGAAGGCTTAACATGCTTCGAGCTCGCCGTTCATAATAAAAGGACAGAAACGGGTATCGTCACTTTCTGCAGCCTAGCGGCACAAAAGTTCCCTTAAAACAGAAAGGGCGGATATTGTGTCGACAAGAGCGTACGTCACGACACCACAATAATACCTCGATTTCGCTCGGAGGTGAAAGATGAGGCCTTGAAATTTTCAGCGAGGACGCAGTTCGTGACTCGGGAACTGCGGCTTTTAGTTTTAAAGACGACAGTCTTTCTTGTGAACCTTCGACACAAAAATTTTTGTCTGTCTGTACATTTGTCTGTTTGTCCACCCTTAACGGTACCTAACGACACCAAAGTGACCGAACAATATTCCAAACGGCCAACCCTATCCGCTGCTCCTATCAATATTGCTCAAGATTCAGGGCTATTGCTTGTGCCAAATTCAATTAAAAACAATTATTGCGCATAACTCAGGCACCATAAAACACGTTAGTATTATGTAAAAGTATTTTTTCTAGAAAAGGCATACGTAAGTATTTTTAAGGATTGTAGCCTTCATAACGCTGCCCTGGCCATGAAACGCTTGTACAAAACGGCAAGTGTTTCTGGTGCTTTGCTAAGACGACACGGTTGTGGCACCTACCCGTCGCCTTGCGTTCTACACCTTATCACCTCAGAGACGGGTGCGCATGGCGCGCGCCCTGTTTTCCAGGATAACTACCAGAGAGCACGCATGTCTCACGTGTGACGTGCCTTGATGCACTCGTTCGCCTCTGCTGCACGCTCGAGGCACTCTAACGCAGCGCCTCCAGAATACCAATTTCTTGCACAGAACATAAAATAAACGTTTTGTTTACTCTCTCCAGACGCAAGACTATCGTCTTTCGACGACATTTGTGGTGTATCGTGCAAATATGGACCAATTTTTTCTATTGCGTGAGGTTGGGACGGCGAAGCTTCGGAGATTTCAGACTGGATCGGGCAGCCGACGATGGTTGGACTGACTAACCGTGTATTCTACACATCGCAGGAACAAAACTGCAAGCATCAGATAGCCGGGCTCGTCATTCTGCGGCAACGCAGAATCATCAAGTGGACTACGCGCAGCTGCACTTGTGCCTCTGTTCCTACGAGTGCCGACTACTTCGGATCATGAGGCGTCGACAGTGACACTGCAGGCCATTGGGCACGCCCCCATCGACTATATAAAGAGGCAACCCCGGATAGACATCATTCAGAGCGGATCGGGCAGCCGACGTTGGTTGGACTGACTAACCGTGTATTCTACACATCGCAGGAACAAAACTACAAGCATCGGATTGCCTGGCTCGTCATTCTGCGGCAACGCAGAATCATCAAGTGGACTACGCGCAGCTGCACTTGTGCCTCTGTTCCTACAAGTGCCGACTGCTTCGGATCATGAGGCGTCGACAGTGACACTGCAGGCCGTTGGGCACGCCCCCATCGACTATATAAAGAGGCAACCCCGGATAGACATTATTCAGAGCGGATCGGGCAGCCGACGTTGGTTGGACTGACTAACCGTGTATTCTACACATCGCAGGAACAAAACTACAAGCATCGGATTGCCTGGCTCGTCATTCTGCGGCAACGCAGAATCATCAAGTGGACTACGCGCAGCTGCACTTGTGCCTCTGTTCCTACGAGTGCCGACTGCTTCGGATCACGAGGCGTCGACAGTGACACTGCAGGCCGTTGGGCACGCCCCCATCGACTATATAAAGAGGCAACCCCGGATAGACATTATTCAGAGCGGATCGGGCAGCCGACGTTGGTTGGACTGACTAACCGTGTATATTTCACATCGCAGGAACAAAACTACAAGCATCGGATTGCCTGGCTCGTCATTCTGCGGCAACGCGGAATCATCAAGTGGACTACGCGCAGCTGCACTTGTGCCTCTGTTCCTACGAGTGCCGACTGCTTCGGATCACGAGGCGTCGACAGTGACACTGCAGGCCGTTGGGCACGCCCCCATCGACTATATAAAGAGGCAACCCCGGATAGACATCATTCAGAGCGGATCGGGCAGCCGACGTTGGTTGGACTGACTAACCGTGTATTCTACACATCGCAGGAACAAAACTACAAGCATCGGATTGCCTGGCTCGTCATTCTGCGGCAACGCAGAATCATTAAGTGGACTACGCGCAGCTGCACTTGTGCCTCTGTTCCTACGAGTGCCGACTGCTCCGGATCACGAGGCGTCGACAGTGACACTGCAGGCCGTTGGGCACGCCCCCATCGACTATATAAAGAGGCAACCCCGGATAGACATCATTCAGAGCGGATCGGGCAGCCGACGTTGGTTGGACTGACTAACCGTGTATTCTACACATCCCAGGAACAAAACTACAAGCATCGGATTGCCTGGCTCGTCATTCTGCGGCAACGCAGAATCATCAAGTGGACTACGCGCAGCTGCACTTGTGCCTCTGTTCCTACGAGTGCCGACTGCTTCGGATCACGAGGCGTCGACAGTGACACTGCAGGCCGTTGGGCACGCCCCCATCGACTATATAAAGAGGCAACCCCGGATAGACATTATTCAGAGCGGATCGGGCAGCCGACGTTGGTTGGACTGACTAACCGTGTATTCTACACATCGCAGGTAGGAGTCTGATCATTTGTGTAACTTAGCATAAATCCTATCCACTCACGGCTACCGATCCGCCCTGAACTTGCGTTTGTAATATGGCCCTGTCATTTTGTTGCTGCTATTTGTGAACAAAGTGTGAGCCGAAAAAAGAAAAATGGATGCCCTGACGGATTTTGCCAATGCCTTAGGTGAAAAACCACCGAGTACTGTAAAGGAAATAGGGAAGGCAATGCAGGAGATGAACACGCAGCTTCTTGACGTTCTCTCTGCTACCAAACAGACGTGAACACTACTGATTCATTGTACAATGCTATCAAGGCAGAATTGATATCCATCAGGGCATCTGTAAGCTTCGCTAGAGACAGCTTTGACAAACTAAAGACTGAAATAAAGTCGCTGCGTAAGGAACTCAATGAGGCGAGAAATCGAAGCATCGAGTGTCAAAAAAACATGGAAATTAAAAAAGAATTAAGAGATACAAGAAAACAGTTGATAGATCTACAACAATACTCGAGACGGAACAACATTGAATTGAAAGGCATTCCCTATGTCGAGAAGGAAAAACCTAATGAAGATTGTGGAAAAAAATTGGCGACTGTTTGCGTGTTGAGGTCAGCGCCAAAGATATTGATAATGTTCACAGAGTGCCGACGAAGGCAAACAATGTTCCAAATATTGTCGTTAAGTTCTTGTCTCGCTTCAAACGTGATCTAATAGTAAAGTCAGCAAGAAAGAACAGGCTTCACACGTCAACTCTTGGTTTCAGTACAAATCAACTTGTGTTCGTGAACGAACATATGCGTCTTGAAAATAAGGTTCTATTAGGTAAGGCTATACAGAGAAAGAAAGATAAGAACTGGAGATTCGCCTGGGTTTCCGAAGGAAAAATTCTTGCTAGGAAGTCCGAGAACTCGAAGGTAGTTCACGTTACATGCGAGGATGATCTCGCGAAACTTGTGTAGCTGCTCTTCTTGATCACCTGCCACAAGAACTTTCAGAGAAATGGCTGTCACGATAACTCAAGTAGATCAGCTCATAGATAAGACACGCACTAACATATTCTACTGCAATATCCGAAGTATAAGGAAAAACCTAAATTTGCTTCTTGCTTTCTTATCTAAACATACAAACCACTTTGATGTTCTTGCAACTACAGAAACATGGTTAAAAAAGGAGAGAATGTCAACACTACCGGATACGAAACCATATCACATCAGCGAGACTCATGTTCACGTGGTGGTGGAGTGGCGCTTTTTGTAAAAAAAGGCCGCGCATATACAGTTATATCCTTCCCGAATCACAGCTCTACCGATATAGAAGCACTTTTTATCAGACTCCACTGTTTTGGCATAATTGGCGTGGTTTACCGTCCACCAAATTCCAATGCAGCGCATTTCCTCGATAGGATGGAAGAAATGCTTTTCTGTCTTTCAACTAAGTACCAGAACCGAGCAGTCATCGTTGAGGATATGAACATAGACACCGCAAACACTAGTTACACTCATTACACACAATTGGTTAGTTCATTAAATTTTCGTAATCTCATACATACCCGTACGAGAGTAACTAGTACGTCGGCAACAACGATTGATCACATCTCAACTAACGTATGATCGAAAGTGAATGCTGGTGTTTTTAATGAACCGATAGCATATCACCTTTCTACCTTTGTTTCCATAAGGAAAACTTCAAACAAGAATGCACACTTTTTCAGCAATGCAAGCAAAATCAATTACAACTTATTACGGAATCACATTCTCTCAATCGAATTCGAAACATTGTATGACGATGATGCCAACATTGAATTGGAGAACATAACGAAAGCCCTTCGCCATGCCATTGAACGCAGTCGTTCACACGTGTCCGCACGCTCATATAACACCCCGCTAACTCCTTGGATGACAACAGAGATCATTGCATTGCTGAAGAAGAAAGACTTCCGGTACCACAAGTGGAGACAGCACAAAAAAATAAATATTATTTAGGTCAATTCAAACTTTTAGGAAACCAATCCGTGAATCTAATGAGGCAACAAAAAAAGGTCTATTATTCTCAAATCATTTTTCAAGCACAAGGCGATTCAAAGAAAACATGGCAAATTGTAAAAGAAGTTGTCGGTAAAGAACCAACACAGCGTGTATCACCTGATGTAGTCGATGCGCGTATACTTGATAAATTTATTCTATTCTTTACTGAAATCGGCTCTACCTTAGCCTCAAAATTCCCTAGTAGAGAAATGAAACGTTTTTTAACCTCCTTAACAAATACGTTTGCTCTTCACTACATCAGTGAGGATGAAATACATGACACTGTTGCCAATATAAGCACAAACAAAGCCAGTGGAATAGATGGTATTACTGCTCGGTTAGTGAAAAATAACATTGATATTTTGAGTTCCATCTTGTGCCGTGTATTTAACCATTGCTTGCGTACGTCGACGTACCCATCTTGTTTAAAAAACGCCAAAGTTGTGCCGGTATATAAAGAGGGCAATCACTCTGATCCTTCAAGCTATCGGCTCATATCTGTGTTAAGCATTATAAACACCATATTTGAAAAGATTCTTGGAAAACGAATGCGCCTATTCTGAGAAAAATATAATGTTTTTTGCCCGGAGCAGCATGGATTTAGATCACCCCCATTCCACATCAACAGCTGTGTTATCGTTATAACAGAAGATTAACAAAGCACTGCACAACAACCTTCTTGTGGCAGTTATCTTCATTGATTTAAAAAAGGCATTCGATACCGTCGACCATAATATTCTGCTTATGAAATTAAAACACTATAGATTCAGCGGCAAAGTTTTTAGCTTTTTTTCTAACTACATTGATGGACGTCATCAAATGGTCAACATGCAAGATCTTACGTCGTCATTATTAAACATAAAGACAGGGGTACCTCAGGGGTCCGTCCTGGGGCCACTATTATTCTCACTATACGTAAATGATCTGCCATACATACTCAAATCGGCCGAGTTGCTAATGTACGCTGATGACACAGCTTTAATAGTTACCGCCGATAACATAGCCGATCTAGAATGTAGAGCTAACGAAGAACTAGAAAATATTTTTAAGTGGTTTACAGTGAACAAGTTAACACTCAATGTAAAGAAAACCAAATACACCATTTTGCACTCCCGTTACCGAAATGTAAACTGTGAGTCATTTCGACTTACAATGAACAACTACCAACTTGAGCATGTAAATGAATTTAAATATCTCGGTGTAGTGTTCGACAGCCAATTACACTGAAAAAAACAAATTAACTCTGTTTGTACTAAGCTAGCATCTGGCTGCAATATGCTACTGGCCGCTAGAAATTATTTTAGCAGAAATATTCTCAGAGTCCTTTATTTTTCGTTTGTTCATAGTCATCTATCATACTGCTTAGACTCATGGGGATGGAACTTTAAAACTTACTTTGATCCTATCCGGACATTACAAAAGCGTGCACTTAGAATTATAGATTATGCGGCATATAATGAACCCAGTGAGTCTTTGTTTCACAAGTTGGATATTCTACCTTTTGATTACATACGGCAGCATAAAACCGCAGTCACCATCAACAATGTTATTGCACACAGTGTACCTTTCGATATATCTATCTTTTCTTCCTCGTCCCGCGTCACTAGATGCATGACATTGCGGAATTTTAATCTTCCACCCACTAAAAACGTGTATGGTGAACACTAACTACAGTTCGTAGGAGCTAAAGTGTGGATTAACATACCACTTCAGATTAAAGATTCTAGGGTTTTCTCGAGCGCACTAAAAATATTTGCTACATCTAGATCAATAGTAATGACCATGTACTAAGCCTTAAACATAGTTTGATGTTTTGTCTATACTTGATTATTTCATTAATTATGAACAAAGTGCAACAGTGTGTATCTTCTTTTATTTTTGTTCGTTTGTTGAAAAATCAGTTTTTTGATGTTTTGATTTTTTTCTTATATACAAATTGTATTCTGCTTGTATACTTTCTCCCGTTAGACCCCTTACTAGCCGGTGGCTATGGTTCTAATCAGTGTTGTGCATTTTTTGAAATGTGGTCATAACAACCTCAATAAATTGTAAAATGTAAAAAAATGTAAAACGGAGCGGCGCCGGGGAGGAGGAGACCGACGGAATGGGGAACTCGCATGGCGCGAATAAGCGCCCGATGAGTCGGCAGAAACAGGGCGTGCTCGCTGTTGTGGAATGTAGCTAAGGTTGGGGATGTCATCGATGGCATAAAGACTGCGGTGATGACGGCAGTGACGTGCAACATGGTCAGGAATACCGCAGACGTAGCAGATAGGCCTCTTGTCTGGAGGTGGCCCGGGAGACGAGAGGGGTAATTGCGTGGGAACAGGGCATATTGGGGTAACAAATAATGGCGGCGAGTAGAAGTCGGTGGCTGGGGTAGATGGTGCTGGCGTCGGTCGAGAATAGGAACGGGTAACGACCTAAGCAAAGGTGAAAGGCGCCCAAGCTGCGTTGGTGGTACAGGATGTGAGAGCACCTCAGCAACTTGAGCCCGAATGATACGACGGAGCGAGTGATCCAGTGCCGTGGAACTCTTGGTGACAGATGTCACAATAGAAAGCTGAGGAGCCGCTTCCCCACAAATGTATTGCTAATTTGCAACAGCAAGGTGAAATATTCAGCGCCAGTTCTCTTAGCTTCCAATGATGAGCGTACCACTGTAAGAATTCCGGTGCGACGGGTCGAAATGTTCTCTTGGCGTAGTTCGTCAAAACTTTGGCACAGTTCAATAACTTGTGATACTGTCTGAGGGCGCTCACCTACCGTCATATGAAACGCATCGTCTATGCCTTTCAGTATGTGCTTCATTTTGTCTGAGTCCCCCATAGATGCATTCGCCCGCTTACATAGGTCAATGATGTCTTCAATATAAATCGTAAAAGTCTCACCGTTCCTCTGGGCTCCGCCATGGAGGCGATGTTCAGCGCAAAGCTTGCGCAAACCAGGCCGACCGAAGCACGAAGCGATGATTTGCTTGAATGCCGACCAGGTGTTACCTCAGCTTCATGATTGTAGTACTATAGCTTGGCTAAATCAGTCAGGTAAAAGCTGACGCGCGTCAACTTAGCAGCGTCATGTCATTTGTTGTGACCGCTAAAATGCTCAAACTCTACCAGCCAGTCCTCGACGTCATGGAGTTTTCTAAATAAACACTAGAGGAACTGTGGCGCTAGTGTCTACAGGAGCTGCAACACACGGCGTTTCAGCGAGCATGGGAATGATGGGTGGTAAACGGATTTGTCTAACTTCCGTACTTCTGGCTCCCAGTGTCTTAGTGTAGCTTGGAGCTTTTTTTTCACGAAACAAAAATTAGCGATTGTACAGCGGTTGCGCTTCATGACCTTATTCTTTTAGGCCTACCATTTCAAATCAGGTCCCAAAGATCAAAAGGGTTTGTTCTTTCTTTCGAAACGAAACCGAAACACAGCATTAAACGAAGCCACAAGTACGACTCGCCGCCCGCAAGTACGAAGACTAGGCAAATCCACGTACTATATATATATATATATACCATGGAGGAAGGAAAAAAACTGAGGAGAGGCCGTGACGTCACATTTTATGAAGCCAGAAGTACGGAAGAGTAGGAGCACTCCTCCTCGCTCTTGTGGGCACTTGTAGGAGACAATATCGCGTCGCGCTGGCCAGAGCGCAGGGGCATCGCCAGCTGACCGAGCCGGAAAGCGATACACCTGATTGAATTGGCTAAGGAGCTGCGATGCCCTCTACAAAACGGGAACCAGGCGTCAGCTTACACAGGTGAGTGTATTGAATTTTCTTTTATGTCTGACGTATGATATGATCGATAGTATCCTCGCAGAACGTAACGCACGATACTGCATGCGTCAGCGTAGTGTTCCTGGGTTTCATCTACGGCTCTTGGTGACAGTTCTTGAGCGCAATAAAACACAGCACAATTAACCACGACGCTGACAACACGGCACAGCTAGCGCCCGAGTTTTTTTTTTCGTTAGCTTTGTCCGCGTCGTGATATCACTGTGTTTCAATTTATTCATGGCTATTTGTCCATATGTCAATAATGTCAGCGAACTCGCGTACATTTGTAATTGCTTTCGTGCAGGTTTCCTAAAGATCCCCGTCGAAGGAGGCTATGAATCGAGGCCATTAGACCCAGCCAACGTGACTGCGAACCAACGAAACGGTATTTTGAGCGCTCAAAACACTTCCCACCTGAGCACTTCAATCGGGCGGCGCCAGTGGCAGTGCGCCTTCGCGAGGATGCCGTTCCTACTGCCATGAGAAACTGCAACGACACGTGCGCTGCAGATTTAAGTTCCCATTGGAGAGAGACGTAAATTGACTGCATGCTTATACGTCGATATATTGCCCAGGCGAGTGTACAGAAAATGGAAGAAATTTTCATTGAGTTCCAGCGTTGCTATAGAACTTTTAAAATAAACTTCCAGTAACGTGCTGAAAGCCTATTGAGCTGAATGCAAGAAAGAAACTGTGCAACTCGGCAGGGTAATCGCCGTGGATTTTTTTTTCAAGTGAACCGGTAAGTTAAGGGTACGCGACATAATTTAACAAACCAATCTGCATTGGCCTTTCTCCATAGAAGCATGTTGCCCCTTCAGATCATCCCTTGCATCTGTGCGTCATCACAATGGCATCATATAGTTTCATACGATCGCACCAACGGGGCGGCACTTCGATTGATATGTGGGGTTTAACGTTCCGAAACCACCATATGAGTATGAGAGACACCGTAGCGGAGGACTCCGGAAATTCCGACCACCTGGTGTTCTTTAACGTGCACCCAAATCTGAGCACACGGGCCTACATCATTTCCGCCTCCATCGAAAATGCAGTCGCCGTAGCCGGGAATCGATCCTATGACCTGCAGGTCAGCAGCCGAGTACCTTAGCGACTAGGCCACCACGGTGGGGCGTGGCGGCACTTCGGTCAAGCTACAGTGGGGCGGGGTGGTCGTTCGAGTACGACCGCTTCGAAGAGAACTTCGGCCCATATTAAACTATCTCGCACAAAACGCAATAGAATCTGAACACGTCAAGCAGCTGCGCAAATCGCCTTATTGTGTCAAACACAATGGGTTAGGCACGTCTTTTCTACTCCTGACGATGCAGCTTCAGTGAGAGCACCGAGCCAAAGCTTTCCAATAGTTACCGTCGCGCAGGGAAACGGGTCACCATTGTCCCCAACATTAAGAGCCGCCGGAGGTGTCGTTCTGTTCTCGGAAATGTATCTTTTCATGGCGGAGGAGTGCAGCAGCCCGGTGTCGAAGGAAAAAAGTGAAGTTGTGGTGCGCATCCACCTCGGAGAAGCTGTCGCGGGCTTTGGAAAATCCCTCACAATGGCACGCGGAATGCTGCGCACGCAACCGCGCCGACATACACTCACTGTAGTATGAACTTCTATAACCTTACGTCATCCGCGAACACAACGATCTCATATAAATATAGATTCACAGACAACAAGCCGATCAAAGGTGTTATTTGCCGACGACGCGAGACGACGGGGCCATGACGGGGCATTGATGGCGTGCCCATATTGCCATAGCAATCATTGCGAAAAAGCACGTGACTTCCGCGACACGTTTTTCTTTGCTGCTTGGATAGCAAGGGCCTCTCCTCAGTTTTCCTTCCTCCATGACTGCTACGACCCGGTGAAATACCGAAAACGCTATTTTAACCCAACTTGGCTTGGATCTGTACTTAACTATGGTTTTGAAAAACAGTAGGTCAGGCAACCTGAGGTTCTCATCATCATCATCACCATCATCATCATCATAATTATCACTATGAGCCTCACTACGTCCACTGCAGGACAAAGGCCTCTCCCATGTTCCGCCAGTTAACCCGGTCCTGTGCTTGCTGCCGCCAATTTATACCCGCAAACTTCATCTCATCTGCCCACCTAACCTTCTGTCTTCCCCTAACCCGCTTCCTTTCTCTGGGAATCCAGTTTGTTACCCTTAATGACCAGCGGTTATCCTGTCTATACGCGCTACATGCCCAGCCCGTGTCTATTTTTTCTCCTTTATTTCAACTATGATATCCTCAACTTCCGTTTCTTCCCTAATCCAGTCTTCTCTCTTTTTGTCTCTTATGGTTACACCTACAATTTTTATTTTAATTGCTCGCTGCGTCGTCCTTAAAATAAGTTGAACCTTCTTTGTGAGTCTCCAGATTTCTGCTTCGTAGCTAAGTACCGGCAAGATACAGCTGTTATATACCTTCCTCTTGAGGGATAGTGGCAATCTACCTGTCATAATTTGAGAGTGCTTGCCGAATGTGCTTCACCTCATTCCTATTCTTCTAGTTACTTCAGTACCGTGGTTCGGCTCCGCGGTTATTACCTGCCCTAAGTAGACATAGTCTTTTACAACTTGAAGTTCACTAGTACCTATATTGAAGCGTTGCTCTCTTCTGAGTTTGTTGCACATTACTTTCGTTTTCTGCAGATTATTTCAAAACCCACCTTTCTGCTCTCCTTATCTAACTCCGTAATCATGAGTTGCAATTCGTCGCCTGAGTTACTCAGCAATGCGATGTCATCGGCGAAGCGCAGGTTACTAAGGTACTCTCCATTAACACTTATCCCTAACTGTTCCCATTCTAGGCTTCTGAAAACCTCCTGTAAGCACGTGGTAAATAGCATTGGAAAGATTGTGTCCCCCTGCCTTACACCCTTCTTGATTCCTATTGTGCTGCTTTCTTTATGAAGCACTATGGTAGCAGTTGATACCCTGTAGATTTCTTCCAGGGTGTTTATATATACTTCATCTACGCCCTGATTCCGCAGTGTCTGCATGACGGCTCATATTTCTACTGAGCAAAACTTCTTCTCGTAATCTATGAAGGCTATGAATAGTGGTTGGTTATATTCTAAGCATTTTTCTATTACCTGATTAATAGTATGAATGTGGTCGATTGTTGAGTAGCCTATTCGAAATCCTGATTGTTTCTTTGGTTGATTGAATTCTTATGTTTTCTTTACTCTGTTAGTAATTACCTTTGTAAATAGCTTGTATACTTCAGACGAAGCTGATTGGCCTGTAATTCTTCAAGTCCTTGTCATCTCCTTTCTTATGTATTAAAATGATGTTAGCATTTTTCATAGACTCTGGTACTCTTCCCGTAAGGAGACACCTCGTAAACAGAGTGGCTAGTTTTTCTAACACAATCTGTCCTCCGTCATTCAGCAGATCCGATGTTACTTGATCCTCACCAGCAGCTTTGCCTCTTTGCGTGCTCTTCAAAACTTTTCTGACTTCTTCTATCATTACTGGTGGGGTGTCATCTGGGTTACTGCTAGTTCTTATAGTATTAAGGTCGTGGTTGTCTCCGCTACTGTACAGATCTCTGTAAACCTCCTCCGCTATTTTAACTATCCTATCCATATTGGTAGTTATTTTGCCTGCTTTGTCCCTTAGTGCATACATACAACTTTTGCCTATCGCAAGTTTCCTCTTCACTGCTCTGACGCTTCCTCCGTTTTTCAGAGCGTGTTCAAGTATCTCTTATCTCATACCTTCTTACATTGAATACCTTACACCTATTAATCAACTTTGAAAGCTCTGCCGGTTCTAGCGTCTCTGCAGGCTCTCTGCCGGAGGTTCTCTGCAGAGTTAAATCAGGTTCTCTGGGCATACTTTTTTGCGTATGGCGTTAGTGGCTTTTGGTTAACGGTAGGTTAGGCAACCTCAGGTTCTCTTGGCTTGTGACTACTCATTTTCATTGTGCTGGACGTGTGCAGATAGCGGTGTCCTTGTGGTGGGCGCGAGCACTGCGATTGTGCTTATCGTTGCCCATGTGCTTGACCAATGCTTCCGCTATTTAGATGCCTGCTGCGTGAGAACGAAAACAGCTGCCACACCCAGCCCCGCCGCGATGGTCTAGTGGCTAGGGTCACTATAGCGTTCTTTCCCACAAAACACAAGGAAAGCTAAAAAACGTCTAGTAAATGTCCGAAAAGGATAGTCCAAAGGTATATAAGAAGTTTGGTTGAGATATTATTTAAACCTAAGCAAGTTGAAAACCTTCTAGAGCTGTGCTAATGCCACATTATTATACGGCTAGCAAACTTCTAGCAAAAAGTCCAGAAAGCGTATTTCTAGATTTTTAAAGAACCTTTGTAATTGTTTACTCAACCTATATTAACATAAGCCTAGTAAACTTCTTACCATGATTCTCAAAAACTTTTTCTAGATATTTTAACGCCTTTTTTATACATCAATTTTTCATACAAACCAGCTTGTTGAGCGTTTCCCGTGGTTAATTTGTGCATCGTGTCAGCATTTTACAATCGGTGCATTTAGCTGTTCGCTGTTGAAAGTGAGAAGTAGAAACAGCAACAAAATTTGGTGTCAAAATATTGCTGAAACTGTTCTAATCAGCGAAACTGGCGCCATATTTGTTTAAAGAAATATTTATGGACTTCCGTCTATCATTACCATAATCTGTTTTGCTTGGAGACAAGACGAGCTTTCAAATGTCAACTCGATATTGTTTCTGGTGTTACCCGGAATGCTTCATGCTGCACATTCAAAAGTAAACGCAAAATTTCAAAAAATCTCGTTGTATACTTGTAACCCTTATTATACATAACAATGACTGTACACTTTGTCTCAAAACTTGGATACTTTATAGTAACGATAATTATACAAAGGAATTGAGGGGCTGGCCCGATACTTCGTCCAGGAACTTGCACACATACAAAAAACACAAACTGTTCTTTTCGAGCACACTTCTATCAGTGCAATGAAATTCAGCAGGCTATCTTAGCAAACACATTGTCCCAGTAGAAAATATATAAAGGTGGAAAATTTGTTACAGCCAAAAAGCAGCAGCCGAACAATTGATTTTTTCTCACCCAGTGCGCCTAATTTTGGGTATGTTTTAACCATGAGCCGTTGAAATTAAAGGGTTTAACCACAAAGGTGTGTTTAACAATGAAATTGTGGTTTTAGCAACAACCCTAATTCTAATTCCATCTCAAAATACTCGCACAAAAGACACAGTGAAGTAAAAAATGCTACAGTATTCCAGAACGCTTTCTGTCAGTCATCCTTAACAATGTGAAACATGAATTGGTAAGTATGGCAAAGTTACTTATCATTAAGTATGACAATAGAAAATCACTTGATTGTATTTACGGCACTAAATTCGAAAATACAATGAAATATTGTTACAAAATAGTAAAACAAAATATGCAGTGTACATTATAGTGAAAATAAAACCATTGATCTGCTACTGTCTTATTGCAATGCAAAAAGTTCAATTTTAAGTGACTAACTGCAGATTACACGTAAACATGATATAGAACCTTAGAATGGAGCACTGACACATTCAGGGACGTGCTTTGTGCTTGTAATTAAATTGAGCCTAAGAACAAAAAACTGCCTTTGAAGATAGGGTATGTGTTCTGTTGAACCCAAAGTAAGACAATAATGTTGTCAGCTACCCATTCAGCTAAGAATACCGAAATTTTAGTGCCTACAATAAGTGGATTATGTTTGCATAGAACTGTTTGTGGCAGTCGTGTTTCTACACGCTCCCACTTGGAAAAATTCTTTGAGCATGTCTATGGGCTGAGCTATTCCACTCGGAATTTCATTGCGCTTTTCATGATTACGCATGCAAGGCACCGAGGATCAGCAAAACATTACTCCCTGGTGGGACGAGCTATCACCAGCCTGTAGAAAAAGGTAACCATTATAATGCTAGTGTATGACTTCGACCATGGTCAGAAGTAATGTGGCAGCTCAGGGAGTAGTAGCTGTGGGCTGGTGCTCACTGTCCTGCATGCAAAATGATACAAGCCACAACTATACTTTCGAGCGGAATATCTGAGCACAGGCATGCCAGAATTCTTTGGTCCTATGCAGAAATGTGACTGGCTCAAATTTTTATACGTGCATGGCCTCTTGCTGCTGTCACTAAGAAGTTCATTATTGAATCTTATTCAAAGGCACGGCTGACAGTGATAATTATTGTTGCACATTGTGTACTCCCGAACACTTAGCTATCTGAAAAGCTGGCTTTTACGCACACAACTTACAGCACTGACTTTAAAAAACAAAAGGCCTAATAATGAACATCCTGAACATGCGAGATACTTGAATATAGCAACCAGGTGGCTAAGGAAAGTTCTCTTTTCATAGGAAACAGAAGCCATGCGCAGCTGCTGTACATTCAGTAGCCAACTTTTCCACGACCCACCATTTATGACAGGCTTGTCAGGAATTCTTTCACACTCAGTTCGTACAAGGTCATGCAGAGGCTGCGATGCAAGCACCGAAAAAACAATTTAGTGACATGAGTGACATGTGTCTCAGAAAAACTGAATTTGTCAGTATATTTGAAACGATTTAAAACAATTTGTCTTAAGCAAGCAGGATGTACACAAACTAGATATGTTACAAGCCGAACGTTTTTGATGTTTTCGGCGAACACAGTGTGAATCCTACGAAAGAAATTGCAATTTACGCATTGCAGATGTGTAAAAACCATGCTTGAACTGCGCTCGTGCATAGTGCGTTTGAAGCAAAGTGAATGATACCGCAACATATACATGATGGTATGCGCTTTCATCATGTATCCATATCAGGTAACCTACATTATTGAACATGATTTTGATTTCAAATACAACTAATGTAGCTTTATCAGGCTGCTTACATTGGGACTATTATACATATATTGTCATAAATTGGTGTCACTAAATTACTATAATTTGGTGCCAAATTATGGTCGTCAGTTTCCATGAATCTGGTTGGCTGAAATTGCAGTACCCCCCACTCAAGCACCAAAGGCTGTCAATGCAAAAAAAAAAAAACATATGGGCACCCACCTTGAACCACACACACACCACCCTAATAAAGCATGCAAGCTTCTGCAACAATCTCCCGGAACCAGAATCTTAGAAGCCATTGATCGCAACTTACCAATAACATCTGATGAAACTGATTTCCGAATTTGTACAATTCCTTCATTGCCAATAGTTTGAAAACTTGCAGTCTATATTTATCCTTCTCAAATGAATACGGTGTCTAATTTTACATTTTAACTGCAATACGCGCATGACTTATGCATGCTTCCTATAATTTATAGCTTTATCGCGAGTTTTGATTCTTAAATAAAATATTGATTCTGCACATACCACAGATTCCGTCAACATCTGTACCCAAGTAACGCACAATGTTATCCCAACGTTGAATGAAAGCACCCAGATGTCCGTCAGCAACGTCGTCTAAATGCGCTTAACATCCTCTTTTTTGATCACATGATAACGTTGCTTGTAACATTGAGGATGATAGGGCAACGTCCAGGATCACATTTTCAACATCACGGCAATGTTTTTGCAACATAGCAGCAACATAATGTCAACATATCAGCAACGTGATGGCAGCACACCAGCAACGTGATGACAACATTGCTGTGCGACATGTTGACTTTCATGCGGCGTGCGCAGAAAATATATACTACTGTGTGTGCGTTATTATTTAAAGGCATGTTGAGTTGTTACGGGAACCGCCCCAAACTTCTGGCGAGGAAAAAAGCTCTGCTACAATGTGAAAAATCGCATTATTATTTTCAATGAACGAAAACTGTTTCCTAACAGCACTTTATCAAAAAAATTCGTACATGCATAAACAAATGGTGTTAGAACAGCCAAGCTATAAAAATGTCAAAACACACTTGTGCATGTCCATAAGACCAGACACACACTTTTGAAATCCCAAAGCTTCCAGCACATGTCATATGCATACTGCATTTTTTAGAGCATTGAAAAATGTGGTTTTGCTCTGTGTAAGCAATGAATACAATAAATGAGCATGTGTTGAGGGTGAAGTATTTTTATGTGCAGAATTGCCGCAACCATGAGGACATGCAGTCACACAGCTTAGGAAGGAAAGAATATGTCGAAGTGCCTGAATGCCATATAAAAGAAAAAAAGAAGGCATTGATTTACGAAGATTACTTACTTCTTATTTATTTGTCGTTACAGAACAAGACATGATGAGAGTGTTACAAAACATATTTTAAGCATTGAGTAATAAATATGAACAAGGAACGTTGCAAGTTTCGTTCATACTATGTCAACTGCTCGGTCGTAAAAAACAAATACAGATGCAAAATGAAAACACAACTTGTTTATACAATCTTAGGAAAAGTTTGACGAAAAAAGCTTTTATCTATAGTATTTACAATATCAGTGGGAAAGTGAATAGGCAAGAAAAAAGACAGTAGTGAAACTGCTATGTGTTAAATACATAGGACGACACGAATACCATAGACAGCGATTGCATTGTCGGTAATTTTCCAAAAGTGATGCATGCATTGTATACAATGATGATTGCCACTACTGTTGACCATCTATGTCATGAATTCATGAACAGGGACAATATAGCAGCATTGAAAAACTGGCACATCCCACTCAGCTTGTTTCGACGGAGCTTAAAACATTCAAAACAAGAACCTGTTTTTACCAAAACAGAAAACCTGCCGATATCTGTGTAGCAAAACATGTTGCACAACAAAAGAAGCGTATCAGTTTGAAGGCAACTGAACTTCATGATTACTGCCTGACACGCATTCAGTGAAAAGCGGCTCTATAAATGTGGCCGATTGATTACATGAAAATACGCCTTTGAAAGTTAAGGTAGCTGACATCCGGTCAGAAAAAGTGAAACGTGGTCAGTGGAGCAACTGCTCTGTGTAATTTGCGCAAAATATTGACCTCCCAGCCACAACAAAGGAAGAAACATTGATCAAAAAACAAATACACAAGGCATGCAACTATTTTCTGTTCAGTTCATGGCCAAGTTGTTGTCCTTTTGTCCCTTGGATGATTAAACTGCCTTGACAATTGTTCTTGTTCATTCAGTCCGATATTTATTAATTTGTATCTAGAGGTGAGCTGAAGTTATCTTTAAATTGCTAATCACTGCTCTGCATAACTGTCTAGTATTTTTCATTTATGCATTTGCTGTGTTGTGTGTGCCACTTATTTTCGCATTTCAACTTTTTTTGATTTGCATTGAATGCAGCTTCCAAGTTGATACTTTGTGCCGAGTGGTTATGTGCATTTTTAGAAAAGTGGCAAAGTACTCTCACTTGCTTGCGGAAGTCGCTAAAAAGGAAGTTGATTTTTCGAAGGTATTCAGATGGAGTAGTATGACCGAGTACCCTATTTCTCACAATTATATAACGCCATAAATGTCAACTACGGACACACATACAATCATACTTGTGGGCACAGGAACAGCAGCAAGCACAGGAAATGCAATTTTTCAGAGTAGAATGACAAAGGGACACCAACCTGCATCACCATCAGAGAAGCAACTAACAGCTATACCGCCACAACAATTCACATGCCCAGTGGAGTTCACATATGCAAACTGAGCAGCATGTTGAAGTTGCCAGTCTTTCCTCGAGACTTCATCAATGTGGTTCGACTTGAGTGAACAAGCTCGCCAGGTAAGGGTACGCCCAAGAGGGGTACACTGTCGACGATGTCGTCAAACAGCAATTGCAGGGTGATGGCTGTGACGACCATGGAACAAGCAATGATGCGAGGCAGTCGGTTGGCAATGAGGGCCTGCATTATCAAGAGAAAGTGATTAGACCCATATTAGTAGCTTATTAAGCAAACAAAATAATTAAAAAGGAACACTTCTCTAAAAAATGCCGAGAATCGGCTGAAAAAAATCTGTCTGCAACATCCTATGAAAGCTGTTCCTGGACTGACAGAAAGCTATGTAACAATTCAGCAGTGAAAAAAACACAGCAGTGAGGAAACCTAAATAGTGCAGAGATGAAATTTCTGAAACTTTATTGAGCTAAAGAATTGGCTCCTTACTCATAATGATGGCAAAGAATCAGCATTTCGAGCTTATTTACGGTCTTATTTCAGTTCTTCAGCTCAAACATATTCAGTCTACGTATTTATTTTCAGGGTGGCAATGTTCTATGAGCTAATTAATATATATGATGCACGAAGAAAATTGTTAGTAGTTTAAAATTGTCATATAGTATGGTGCTTACCAAACAGATGGCACTCACAGAGTAGTATTCCTTTCTGTCACTCCTCATCAGCTGCATTGGTGGCAAAGTAAGATGAAATTCTGCTGCTCATTTTCTTGTTCCCGCACGTGCATATGTACCTAAAACAAAATAAAAAATTCTTCTAGAACATCAAAATAAAATCATCAGCGTGTTTTTTGCTACACCACAGTATGCAGCAGAGTGATAACTAAGAAGCACATGCAAAATTGTTCCAAAAAATAGGCCAGTTCATAATAAAAAATATACGCTCATACTTAACACAGCAAAATATAGCGAAAACTACATAGACGTTTTGCTAAATATGCAGCTGGCATCCTCAGTATGCACTGGCACCAAATCAGCGGAGATTACACAGTTTGCTGCTTGTCTCGTATGTCGCTTAGTATGCGGCCATGGTTGTTGTCGCGTGCCAACTTGTAACACGAATGAATAACGACTCGAGACGATTTCTCTTGCCCCACTTTTGTTCCCGAGCTAGCATTGTCTCATTACTGAAGTAGAAGGCATGTCCGGTCGTCGAGCAGTGTTCGACGAGTTTTGTCTTATAATGCTTGGCATGGGTGGCTTTTGCAATGTCTCCTTTGTGCTCTTTGAGCCCTCTTGGTCGCTTCCTGCCTATTTCACTCCTACATGTGGGGTCGCATACATCAATGATCAACACTTGCTGTCATATAGATGAAAAACGTGGTTGGTGAATTGTATTGAAGCCATTATCTGAGCAGGTTTATCAACGACACCCAGAAACACATGCAAAAGGGAGCAAGAAGTGTGCCGCGAGAAAACACAAAACCAATTTTTCTGTACCTTAAGCGAAAGGTTTTTCAGACCCTGTTGAATAGTGCTTCGTCCACTGGGAATAGAAACAATTTGCAAGCCTCTATGTACCTTGGTAAACGTGCTCTCTAAGCCCAAAGACGGAACCCCTGCGAATGCTCAAAACAAGGTTGTTTACAAATACCTGTGCTGTGGCTGTGACACCACTTATATTGGCCATACTGGCAGAAAGTGGTCAACGAGTTTTAAATAACACAAAGAGGACATCACAAAAACCACGCATTCTCAGACGAAACTCATCAAACACTGCTTGAAAACGGGGCATGCCTTCGACTTTAGTAATTCGATGATGCTGGCTCGGGAATAAAAGAGACGGAAGAGGAAGCTTTTCGAGTCATGGTTAGACCGTCGTGACCAGACAGCGTGCAACAACAATCACGACCTCCATCCGGATGAGTAGACACATACGAGACAATCAGTGAATTCGGTCACCTCCACACATTTGGTGCCCGTCCACAATGAGAATGCCTCTCACATAGAAGGCGAAATGTAATTGTAGATTTGTTATCTTTTGTTTTGTAAAATCGGAGTACATATTATAATTACTAAGGAGCAGAGTTTTATTTTCATGTTATTTTGGCATATGTTTAAATATTTCCAGAGAAAAAAATGTTTATTCAAACAAAAAAAACAAATATTTATAGACTTGCGTTTATCTTTGCGTACATAATTCCCTCCTGAGGCAAAATAAACATTGCTATTCAGCATTAATGCCATGCGTTGGCTACCGATAATCTACCATCCCATAATTATGCTATTGCCAGTGAACTGTTTTCATGGAAATTGTTATCTATGGGTCTCTCTATTTGGCTACACCACCTGAGTTAATTCAAGAAGTGCAACAGGTGACTACCAAATGTTTGGTTAGTAGTTAGCTCAATGAGTGCTGCTCACTCTATCATATTGCATCAAAACAAACTTGATCCAATTTCATGCATTTGCTTTAAGTTAAATTTCCCAAATTTTTTAGAATAGGACAAACTTAGTTTTTTCTTCTATACTTTGTCGTATAAGATTATAACTTTTTTTACTTCCTCGTCATGAGGACACTGTACTAGTGGCTTCACAGAGGCATTCCTTTGGACATCATGTTAGGCTGCCAAATTTCCAACAAAACAAGGCTAACTGACGTACAATGCTTAGCCTTCAATATGCTGGTATAACTTATGTTAGCCTCATTTTGCCTCGTGCAGAGCAACCGAATACTTGCATTTTACGACATTTCGTCACAACATACCGCCTCTTGGACACTCATTATACTCTAATATGCATCACTCTATAATGCCTCAGTCGGAGCTTAAAGTACACTGAACAAAAAGAGGAAAAAAAAGACGCAAGCATCAACAATTTCACTTGTGAGCGGCTTCTGTTCCGACAAACCATTTACTTTCAGTGCTTCTGAAGATCTGCCTGTGTTTTTGAAACATTGCTAGCAGGCTCCAGCTGCACACCAGTCTTTGTGAGGCAGCACCTTGATAGGCATGATGTCGGATGTCCCTGCGGCATGATGTAAGGCGTGCTGTCCGGCTACATTCTTTCTCTAGTTCTGCTTTAAATTGTGCTCTCTTCCTTCAACAAAAGTGCTAGGATGGTGCCCTTTTCGGGGCTTTAATCTCCAGCCGGTAGCATTATTCGCTGCCGGTGCTATTCATAATCGTTCTAAAAACCCTACAGGGAGAATGTAGTGAGTTGAGAGGCACGAGCGATAGCTGGCGAGGTTTGCAAACCCGTTTCAGGGGATGTTAATTGTCACCTCCTCTACTTGATCACGTGGCCACTAGATGTGGCAGTTTGCCAAAAAACGCCATAGCAGATGACACGTGCTCCGGCGTTCCCTTTAACAGTGGACCCCTCTGCACATATACTGCGGGTGTTTCGCATGGTCCGCTTGATAGTTATGTCGCTACATACAAAAGCTTTGGGAGGTGCAGGGGAGTAGGCGGCTCACACATTTGTGGCTGCACCCACTGAGCACTCGAAGAAGTTCATTAAATAAATACGCTTGAGTGCGTCTACGTTTTCTGCGAACGTCTCATTTTCTAGGTGTCTATGGTGGCCGATGCTTAGAGTAAATGCGTTATGTCCCGCTATGATCAGTGAAAGCCGGGTGCCTCGAAAGTAAGATATAACATGACCTACATGAGTGAACAGATTATTTGCCAAAGCTAAGCTTTGCTAGAGGTAAATGGTGACCATCTTGTCTATATTGTGCAGTTCAACCTTTATTCCTGCTACCTTTCAGCTAGACCAGTCACTGCTCACTACAACAAGCAAATGTCATCATATATATGATCTTCTAGGACACAATGATCATTTGCAATACAAGTGTTACCGTAATTTGAGAGTAAGTATTACGCAAGCAAACACATTTTTATCAAGAAGTTGGCATATTGAAAATATTGTTTGCAAACTTCAGAAGGCGTCAAGACACTTGACGTTTGTTTTTCTGCGCGTGGGTGGCAACGCTATAGAGCTCACGCAGCCATTTGCACTTTTTGCTGCCGTCAGGGAAATATGGCTCATTAACTCACAGTTTATAGTATAGTTACTGCGCACATGCAAGTTTGTTTTCTACCAACATGCCGCCCCGCCGCGGTGGTCTAGTGGCTAAGGTACTCGGCTGCTGACCCGCAGGGCGCGGGTTCGAATCCCGGCTGCGGCGGCTGCATTTCCGATGGAGGCGGAAATGTTGTAGGCCCGTGTGCTCAGATTTGGGTGCACGTTAAAGAACCCCAGGTGGTCTAAATTTCCGCAGCCCTCCACTACGGCGTCTCTCATAATCATATAGTGGTTTTGGGACGTTACACCCCACATATCAATCAATTTCTACCAACATGCCCGCAAACTATCCACAAAATTGTCAGTGGGCCCTTTTCAAGTTTGAAAAGCGCCTATATGAAGGTCACCGCAATCGAAACTGGGGGTCCGCAGCCTCTGAAGTCATTCACCACGTACTGCTAAAGAATTCTCGGTGGCTTAGTATTTTTCAGGAATGATTTGCAGAATATTCAAGCTACCTCTCAGTTCTCCTCAAGCTACTTCTCAGAATATTCAAGTTACCACTCTATAAACTCTGTGCAACGTTTATAAACGCTGCTTGGCCTTGTGACCTTCCCTCCTCTCTCAAGAAAAAAAAAAGACTTGACGCTCATTATGTCGCCACCCCTTCACATGTGCAGACTAGTCTCTTGAAAAGGTCCAATGTTATACTACCCTTCAATCAGTGTCACGTAGAACACACACTGCCAAACATTTCTCAATTTCCCGCGAGGGAAAGATCACTATGTAATGTCCTACGAGTCTCAAAAATCGAAGGTGCGTTCAAGTTCTCTGTGTACTTCAGAAACGATTCTGCAGTCCCCTGGCTACAAAGGCAACCAGCCAAGCAGATCCTGGAATCCTCGGCACAATTGCCAAACCACTCGGTCAGGAATGTGACACGCTTTGTTCCATTCTTTCTTTATGTCACTCCGTCTCTTTCTTTTTTTTCAGCAGCCTCTTGGGGTTACACTGTGTATTGGAGACGTAGCGACTAAATTTACCCATTGGGCTAGACATCTAGACATCTAGACGTCTGAAATCTGGTGAAATAACCCATACGTGTTTCGGCGGCAATGACATGTTTAGCTGCATCACTTTTGACAAACGTCGGAACTGACGCGAGACAACTTCATGGTTCTTTTTACAAATAACGCCACCTCCAAAAGATGTTCGCAATATTTATTATTTGTTAAAAATCTTTTGAGTCAAGCGCTGCTACGCAAAATTTAGTGAGCACAGGTAATTACAAAACATGACATAGTCCATAGTTTCTTTCACACCATGCCTCGTGACAGTCGGTGATTCAACTGACTCATCGTACATCTAGAACAAGCCACCTGAATGCAGTAATTCCACCCCGTACGCGCACCACTCCATTCTATCTGTTGTTTTTTGTCAGGACTTCCCGAGACTAGAATGGTCTTCCAAAAGATGTTGTACTTGTCCGTGATGCAACACGCTTCCAATATACTATCGAACATACGTGAATATGCCTTTGGACTTGCCTTTGTGAAATGGATTGTCTTATTTTTATTACCGCCATTTGTACCTACATTTTTGTATCTTAGTCCTATTGATGTTTATTGTTATATTGTTTATCGTTTTCTCTTTACTTATGATGCCCACCCCTCATGTATTGTCCCACGGGACTCTTGAGGTACCAATCAATAAATAAAATCGTGCAATAAATATGAATTAGCAATAAAAAAGTGAATTTGCACAAACCTGGCAAGCAGCTAAATGAGATAAATTCACTATGCCTTACATTTTTTAATAAACTTATGATAATTTTTTCTGCATAGAAAGACTTTTTGCTGCTTCAATATTGAAAATTTCAGATTTTCATCTTGGACAATTCTTCCACCTCGTCGGTAATGCCTGAATAAGTGGGTCCATTAACTTGTGAATTCAAGCAGTTATTATTCATGAGCTATTCGTCAGAACGTGAAACAACTTCGCATAGACATAAGGTACATTGTAGCCTAAAAACCCATTCAATATTGTTGTTCCACACAAAAAAGAGAAAAAAGGTATTTACTCATAAACCCATATTGTTCTGCTAATTTTGATTGAAACCGGCATAACTTTTTGATTGCTTTACTGGCTCCATTTCTTCGTAGAAACCTTGCATAATGCTTTATGAAGAGGCTCAGGAAATTTCATTTGGTTATGTTGAACAGTTTTGCCACACTTCCTGTGCAACGAAGGCTTGTACAGCAAAAGCACTGGTCTTTGCTCGCACTGTTTTGAGTGATATGCAAAACCACTTCAAACTAGTTGACAATACTAGCAGTCATTAGAAAGTGGAGAATGTAGGCTTTCTAATGCAATACGATTCACATGAATAGGCTGAGTAAAGACCGTCAGCAAACAGTGAATAAAATGCAGAGCGGGTGCTGCCGAGTGGGACCGCCACCTTAATAAATCATTTTGTTAGGCTAGTTGGTACATGCTTACTTAATTCAAAAAAGATGCATACCATCGGGGAAGAAAATTTAGGACAGAACAATAAGGGAGTCACTCACAGCTAACTTTATTCTTGGAGAATAAGCGAAATATATAAGCGTAGCAACCTTGCGCACGCATATTGCCTCACATGCTGGTCAAAAAACACGTGATAAGTTTGACAACAGAAGAATTATGACAAAAAAGCCACTATACAAACAAAGATTATGAACAATGAAATTCTTCAACACTCAGAGCAACAGATGTAATACTAATATGCTTATCTCACTTCTTTTTAATGCAGTATGCTTTCATAATTTTGCGTGCTAAGGTGTCAATACTCTTTCCAAGGAAGGATACAGTAAAATCAGGTTCTCTTCTCGATGTAGAAGAAACTACTTCTCCCCCCTCGGCGCCCGAGGTGCACCACCCGCGGTGGTGTAGCAAAGTGGGAGAAGCAACGTACGCCGCTATCCCAATAGCGGCTATTGGCCTTCTGGTCGCTTGAGGATGGAGAAGCAACACTGAAGAAGTTCTAGATGGCTGAGAAAAACTTGTATTTACAGATTTCACAAAACAATGGACATCAATGTTACAAAAAAAGAAAAGAAAAACAACTTGGAAATGAACCGACCTCTGCAGAGCGACCCTACGGGGTTCGGCGGAGCCGATGGTGCCTAACACCGCAAGCTCGGTTCAGAACCCTTGGCGGAGCCCCGGGGCCTCTTCTTATCCCTTCCTGGCGCTCCCCCTTACCACACTCTCGGCAAACAATCACCTGCTTGTCCTTTGATTGGACAGTACATCAGGTAGATAAAAAAAAAACGCCACTAGGATGCCGCCTTCGTGCACGTGGGACTCATGCACTCTCCCCAAACAACACAACAACCAAAACGTAAATAAAACAAAACTAGAAAAAGCATAGAGGCCAGGGCCAGCTTCGCGGCGCACAATTATCTCGACAGAGCTAGCCATACTCAGTATTGCGGTGGTAGGGCGACTTCCCTCTACCACGTTCATTTCTTGACGATGGGGCTATAATCCTCTTGCCTCTGTGCGCCGTAAGAGGAACCGCCCGCTGACCGCGCATGTTTCTGCTTACGAGCTCATTTGCCCGGATAAACGGGGACGCAGTCGAAGACATGCCCGATTCAACAATAGGCAACCGAGGCGTCGAACGGGCGGCCGTCACCAATTCCCGTGTCGCGAGCCCGCTTCTGAGAGTTACTGGACCAAAGCCGGATCGGCAGAAAAAGTCGCCGGTGACTTCAGAGTTTTCGCAACGCGTGCTGCTGATTCTGCAGGCGGGAAAACAATACGTGGCCGGGCCATACGACTAACCGATGCGAGGAGTCACCGCGGTGCGCGGGGTCTCGGAAGAGGCCCGTTGATGCGCCGACTGCCAGTTCCGAGAGGCAATAGGGGGCCGTCACAACGACGTTTATAATCTCACCCCTTTATTGCCCCGGTTGGTTCCCTTTTCCTTGAGTTAATAGTAACTCAAAACGCTCGACCGTCTCTGGCGTTGAACAAAGCAGGGTAATATGCTGGCGCGGTGTGTCTGCGCTCTCGCGGCAAAACCGGTTGGTCGCGCTTCGACCGCTTGTCACTCAAGCAACCCTGGCTGCCCGCGGCTGACATGCCCTCCCAAGCTTACGCCGCAAAGCAAATAAAAGCACACAAAAATTGCCGCGCTCCCAATTCTTACCGCGGTCCCGCACCCCCCATCCAAGACTTCGCAACAACTTGCCTACAGTGTTGCCGAAGTAAACCCACACAAAAAAACGGACCGCGCTCAACCAGTGAGTATACGGCGGGTTAAGCCAACGGCTGGGGTGTCCAACTCACTACGCAGTGGTCGCGCTGCACCTGGCTGGCAGCAGCATGCGCAAATTATCTCCTGCAACGGAAGCGCACAGAGCCACACTTGGTCTCGGTGCTCAAAAAAAAAACAATGAAACAAACCAGTGTCCAGCGCCAGCTGACATGACAAAGCTACTTAGTGAGCTGCCCTGCTCTCTTAATATAGTGAGCCTATTCAAAACATCATGCGGCTGAAACGCGGTATCTAGTAGACCCGACCAAACATGCCAGAGCTGCTCGCTCCGCACGCCTTTCCATCAAACGCTTATGATACATGCAACATCTGTACTTTCCCTGCCGTGGGCAATTCCTTGAACACTCTGCAAGAGTTTTCATTAACATGACACACACTCCAACACATGTCCCAGAACAATCGGGCGCTGTTGCCCCACCCAACATAATAAAACAACGCAACAAAATTATTGGCACGTAAAAGCAAACAGACACCTCACGCAGTTCACACGACTACACTTGGTAATTGTCATACACTGTTGTATGATGTTCAAAAGTTCAATCACCATTCTGAAGTGTTATTGCCACGTTTGCACCATAAATCCATTACTTAGTCCCGTTGCACATAACACTCTTTCCCCCTCCTTCACTGATCGCCGCTGCGGGGCTCTCAGGCTACGGCACCTCCTCCCAGCATTGGTTTGTCAGCCGGGAAAACACGTCGGCGTTAGCATGTGCCGTACCCTTTCTGTGTTGCACTACCACGTCGGAGCGCTGCAAAGCCAATGCCCAACGTATCAATTTGGCTCCTTGTGCGAAGCTTGAGTAAGGGGGCACGCCACCGCAACGACAGTGGTCACGAAAATGCCCTTCTTAATGCAGGTTTTCGTCCTGTTGTTCGCACCGTTGCTCCGCTTTGGCTTCCTGGGTAACCACGCGTTCCTGGACTATTGCCAAAGTGCGCCCGTCACGATTCAGTCGCTGGCCTGGAATGCCTCTTCACAAGAAACTCCGAGGATGCCGTTTCCATCGGCCGCTCGCTTCTGCGTCTGGCAACACCGGGCTACTACAAGTGAGGGGCGTCAACATCGCCTACAAATAGCGGCACCAGACTCGAGCGCCTTGGGGCACGCCACCGCAACGACAGTGGTCCCGAAAATGTCCTTCTTAATGCAGGTTTTCGTCCTGTTGTTCGCACCGTTGCTCCGCCTTGGCTTCCTAGGTAACCACCCGGTCCTGGACTATTGCCAAAGCGCGCCCGTCACGATTCAGTCGCTGGCCTGGAATGCCTGTTCACAAGAAACCCCGAGGATGCCGTTTCCATCGGCCGCTCGCTTCTGCGTCTGGCAACACTGGGCTACTACAAGTGAGGGGCGTCAACATCGCCTACAAATAGCGGCACCAGACTCGAGCGCCTTGGGGCACGCCACCGCAACGACAGTGGTCACGAAAATGCCCTTCTTAATGCAGGTCAGTTACCTTCCAAACGCGGCCTGCGTGCGTTCTGGAAATCGCTGTCTTCTTGCGGTGTCGTGCCCCACTTGTATTATTGGTACATGTAGGTTACTGTGTTAAATGTTGTGGTCTCTTTGTAACAATGCTCAGGCGGTAAATATGCTCCTATTGTTGTCGGGTGACGTCGAACTAAACCCAGGACCTGTTTCACCATCGACAATGGAAACCATTGCAAATGCAATAACCCGCATAGAAGCATCTCAAACCTCGGTCCTGACAGAACTTTCACTAATCCGAACATCCCAGTCTAGTATTGAGGCGCTCGTGACCACCCTCTCGACTCGTGTTGACACCCTAGAAAAAATTGTGCAGTTGACTCAGTCTAACAAAACAGGTCTAAAGGCAGACGTGAAGGACAGTTTTGCCAAACTTTCTGCGGAAGTCAGGGTTCTTACTAGATAAGTGTGATGATGCTGAAAATCGCCTACGTCATTCTAACCTGCTTTTTTGTGGTATCCCAGACACTAAAGGTGAGTCTTGGATTCATTCCCAGGCAAAAGTGATAAAATTTTGCTCTGAAAATCTCGGTATCTCCATACCAGAAGACGACTTGGAGCGTGCACATCGGCTTGGTCGATACCAGCAAAACAAAAGTAGACCTATCATAGTAAAATATGCAACATTTAAAGATAAATCAAAAATTCTTGCAGTTGCGTCCAAGCTTAAGGGCACGACTTTTTCAATTCGCGAAGACTACTCAGCTAGAGTTCGACAGGCACGAAGGAAACTATACTGACCATGGCATGCTGAGCGGCAAACCCTTCAAGGTACGCTTTGACAAGTTACTACTTGAAAAAAAGAAATTTTGTACCATGCAGAATCTGATAGCGTTGTTGAATTGCAGTGGTAGCAGTCATTTCTATATCTCAGGCATGCGCGTCGCCCACTTCCCCCCCAACCTTGCCTCGCCCCTATGAATGATCCCGTTTGTCAATGTATGGCAGTCTTAATCGCTAATGTGCGTAGTTACCTGCCTAAGAAAGACGCTGTTGAATCCCTTCTGAATGACAACAACACTGACGTTGCAATATTTACGGAATCTTGGCTTCAGCCGCACATTGCTGACCACGACCTATTACAAGACGGCCAAGCGTACGCTGTTCACCGGCTTGACAGGGTGGGGCGGAGGGGGGCGGAATATTGATTTTTGTTAAAGAAAGTGTTCCTTCTTATGTCATCAAAATGAACTGTCAACACGAAATTTTCTGTGTGAACATTTCACTAGCTTCGAAAATGACTGTGATTATTGCTTGTTACTGCGCTCCTAATTGTGATGCCTCCTTCATTTATGAACTAAATACAGTTCTAGTACATCTTTACTCTCGTTTTCCTTTTGCTAATTTCATGCTCTGTGGTGACTTTAATTTTCCAGATATTAACTGGACAAATTTTGAGTCAGATAACCGCCAGCCCAAAGATTTTCTTGAAATGACCCTGTCGTTTAACTTTACTAAGATGGTTAACACACCAACCCGTGGGGCAAATATCTTAGACCTCGTACTTGTTTCCGACCCTGATACAGTTAAATTGGTATCATCCGTTAAAGGTCTAAGTGACCACAATTTAGTGCTATTTTACCTAAGCATCCCACGTCCTGTACGACAGCGCTCAATAAAACACATCAGGGATTACAACAAAGCCAATTTCACAAAAATAAACTCAGAATTAAGTGAGTTCCTTGATTACTTCCGTCGGTCTGCTTCACTTCGTTCAGTAGACGATAATTGGCTGTTATTTAAGAATAAGTTAACATCGCTTGTAGAGTTACACGTACCCCTTGTACGCATTCGCGGTGACCATGAGAAAACCCTGGTTTTCGAACACACTGAAGAGGTTGTTAGAGAAAAAAAAGCGTCTTTTCCGCGATGCGAAGCAATCGGTAACTTCCTCAAAGTGGGAAAAGTATTTTACGAGTTTGCGTCAATATATTTCTGCTTTGAGGCAATCTAAAAAGAAGTTCTTCCACCACGACTTGCAGACCATTATGCTTGTCAACCCTAAAAAATTCTGGAAAATCCTCACACCTAGTAAAAGCTCCAATAACATTTCTTTGAGTTACCCTGATGGTTCCAATGTGCCAATTGATGAGCGATCAGATGTAATCAACTCGTACTTTTCATCTGTTTTCACTAATGAACCCACGCTAAACAAATTTTATCCGCCCAACCTTTCTCTTTCCGACATGCCTCCTATAATTATTACTTCTCAAGGAATCTTGAAGCTCATTGAAAAAATGAAGATTTCTAGTGCCCCAGGACATGATGGTATTAGAGCCAAAATACTAAAAGGCACGAAAGTGTTCTCTAGTTCTATATTAGAAATAATTTTCACGCAGTCAATCACTGACAGTTCACTTCCAACGGACTGGAAAATTAATAAAGTAGTACCTGTATACAAGCCTGGCAGCCGCTCGGATCCCTCCAACTATCGTCCCATTTCGCTTACAAGCATTGCCTGCAAACTCCTGGAACATATAATATACTCACAAATAGCATGTCATCTAGGTAATCATTCCTTCTTTTTCCCCAATCAACATGGTTTTCGGCCTAACCTATCATGTGATACTCAGCTCTTTGAATTTGTTACTGAGCTTCACTTAAACTTAGACTCATCTTTTCAAACTGACGTCATTTATCTTGATTTTGCGAAAGCTTTTGACTGTGTCCCCCACCAGCGACTTCTGGCCAAGCTCTCATGCCTACAGCTGGACCCCCTAGCGTTGTCATGGATCCGATGCTTCCTGACCAATCGTCTCCAATACACGGTTGTCGGTAATCACTGTCCAGCCACTACTAACGTGATTTCTGGAGTACCACAGGGATCTGTTCTTAGTCCTCTGCTGTTTCTCATCTTCATAAACGACCTTCTTAATGGCATTTCATCTTCTATTCGACTTTTTGCAGATGACTGTGTTCTTTATCGTCGCATCGCACACCGAACTGAACATGAAATCATTCAAAGCGACTTACATCAAATTGAATCCTGGTGTTCGAATTCATTAATGAAACTCAATATTTCGAAATGTAAAGTTATGCAGATATCCCGTAAGCGCTCCAACAGTAATTACACGTATTCCTTAAACTCGATAGCTTTGTCCCTCGTCGAATCTTATCGTTATCTTGGTGTCACAATAAACAAAAATTGACATGGTCCAATCATATCACCAAATTAGCAGCCGACACTACTAAATCACTTGGTTACATCAGACGTTCCCTTTCCTTGTGTCCCTCATCCACGCGAAAACTGCCTTATGAAACATTTATACGAAGTAAGCTTGAATATGCCTCAGCTATTTGGAGCCCTCATCAAGCATACCTCATTAACACTTTAGAATCTATACAGCACCGTGCGGCCAGATTCATCTCTTATAGGTACGGCCGTGATGAAAGCATCAGTGCCATAAAGTCATCATTGGGACTCGAGTCATTGTCGTTCCGTCGGAAGATTGCAAGGCTGTGCTTGTTCCATAGGCTTTACTATAACTTCCCACATCTTCACGGTAAACTCTTTATCCCGCCAAGCCGTACATCTCGTCGCCTTTTTAACTCGTGCAGCGTCCAGCGTTTGCACGGTTCTACGTCTTCTTTTAATCAATCTTTTTTGCCAACAGCCATTGCAGAATGGAACACTTTGCCAGACTGTGTTGTCGTTGAGCGAAACCCCATTGCGTTTAAGCAGTTTCTTACTGATCATCTTACGCTGTAAAATTCTTTTACACTGTTCTTTCTTTTCGCCTTTATATGCCTCATTCAAATTGTAACATTTTTTTGTGCTTTTAAATAAGTCTGCATTTCTATGTGTTATGTTTCAGTATTGTGATCCGATATGTTTTGTAACTCTTTATGTAACCTCCCCTCCCCCTTATGTAATACCCCGAGAGGGGCCTTTAAGGGAAAAATAAATGATGATGATGATGATGATGATGATGATGATGAGATACGCGACCGGATTGTGGTCGGAGACGACAAAGATTTTGGCCCCGAATACCCAGGTGTCGGACTTTTTGAGTCCCCAAATGACACCAAACGCCTCGCGCTCCATCGTAGATCATTTCGTCTGAGCAGGCGTGAAGCGATGACTGGCAAAAGCAATCGGGCACTCGGTACCGTCATCGGCCATTTGGGCCAAACAAGCTCCCACCGCGATAGCAGAAGCGTCCGTAAAAAGCCAAAATGGCTTGTGAATGTCTAGAGTGTTTAATTCAACAGCGCTACACAGGGCACCCTTGAGTTTTGCAAATGCCTCTTCGGCCTCGGGCGTCCAAGGGATGTGGTTAGGAACATGTTTAGCCGTCAATTGGGTAAGGAGCTTGGCAATGCCAGCAAAATTGGGTACGTAACCCCGGTAATACCCGCACAGACCTAGAACACTCCTTAACTCTTTTTTATTCTGGGGTACTTGCAGCCCCTCGATAGCCGCGAGCTTGCTGGGGTCCGGACCGCGCTTTCCCAATCCCACAATATGTCCGAGGTAGCGGATAGACGCGCATGCAACCTGACATTTTTCCATGTTAGCTACTAGACCTACGGACGTTAGGGCGGAGAACACAGCGTGGAGGTGCCGGACGTGCTCCTGTAGGGACCTGCTGAAAACCGCAATGTCATCCAAGTAGGCACTGGCATACGCCTCGTGGGGTCCTAACAGCTGGTTCATACTTCGCTTAAAGCTGGCTGCCGCGTTCCTGAGCCCAAATGGCATTACCCTAGAAGCAAAATGACCTAGGTGCGACATGAACGCGGTCAAGCGCTGTCACCCCTCCGCAAAGGGAACTTGCCAGTAGCCTCGACGGAGATCAATGAGAGTTATATAACTAGCCTGACCTACATTCATGATCAATTCTTGCGGGAATCCCATCGCGAATGCGTCTGGTTCGGTTATGGCATTTAAGCTTCTGTAATCGACACACAGGCGCACCGTGCCATCTTTCTTTGGGACGCACACAAGGGGGTGAGCAATTGGACTTTGGCACCGGTATATTAAACCAAGCTCGAGCACTTCCGCTATCTGTTTTGAAACCTCGTCCTTCAAGGCCACTGGCATGTGGTAAGGGCGGCTACGTTTCGGCGTGGCCCCTTGCATAAGCCTTATCTTATGTTCGCCGACTTGCGCGATCCCCACTTCTCTGCTAAATAAGGCCGCATGGCGTTCAAACACCTCCCGTACTAACACTCTCTTAGGGGACTGCAAATGAGCCAAGCTACCCGCCGGTAGGATAGATGCTCTGTCGTGCGCGGTGACAGGACGCGGCACGTATTCCACCTCCCCGAACTCGTGGTCGTCATGGAATATGACACCAATGCCAGCGACCCGGCACGCGTACGGGCGCAGGTGGTTGGCATGCACTAGCATACGCTTACCCGCCGGCGTCTCTAAGTAATAGGAGTGTTGGCGGTACTTTCCTGTGATCCTGCACGGACCTACCCATTTCGGTTGCATCTTACCGGAACGGTTGCTATCAAAAAGCAGCACCTGCTCCCCAAGTTGAAATTTCTTTTCTTTCGCACGAAGGTTGTATTGCGCCGCGTACGCCCTCTGCTGTTTAGTTGCGGTCACGTTAGCGGCTTCCGCGGCTATCTCCAACTGTTGCCTTCAGTTTTCGCATATACTCCGCTGGCTTGTCTGCCCCTGTCATGGGCATTTCCTGTTCTCCCGACCAAGCCCTCTGTAGGATCGCGAGCGGACCGACGGGTTTTCTGTCGTATATCATCTGGAACGGGGACACACCCGTAGTGTCGTGATGAACTTCTCTATATGCCCACAGTAGAAGTGGCGCGAACTTGTCCCATTGTCGCCCCTGTTCAGATATAACATAAAATAGCATGCTTTTGAACACTCTGTTCCACCGTTCGACCGCTCCGTTGCTTTCCGGGTGGTCCGGTGTCGAAAACCGAAGGGAACATCCGAGGCGCGTCAGGAATTCACGGGTCAGTGCGGCGGTGAAATTGGTCCCGCAATCTGAACATACTACCTCTGGTATCCCGCTGCGGCTGAAAATTTCCAACATTGCGTCGCAGGTAGCTTTAGCTGTCAATGACTTGAGACATATGACCTCGGGCAGCGGGTGCAGAGATCTATCATGCACAACGCGTAGCGGTGGCTTCGAGTGGTCGGCGGCTCAATTGGTCTTATGACGTCGATATTGACTTTCTGAAAGGGGTATCGGGGCCTTACGAGGGGCGCTATGGGAACTCTGTCTGTCTGCCTCCTGTCAGCCCTGATCTGGCACGCGCGACAACAATTGCAGTAGTCTCGGACGTCCTTTTCTATACCTGGCCAAAAAAAACTATGTTTAATTCTCGCTTTCGTCTTTACGAAACCCCAGGTGTCCGCCCCAATACGACTCATGCGCCAGGCTGAGCACATCAGCCCGCCGGGTGGTCGGCAAAACTAACTGCTTGATCGGTTGACCCAATACCTGTTCTAGGTGATACAGCAACCCGTCAATCACCAGCATTCCACCTCGCCCGTCCGCGGCGTCTCTCCATGCCCGGCCCAACGTTTCGTCACTCTGTTGTTCCTCACGCAACGCCTCGAAATCACCCCTCTTGCCACTTGCGCCACCTTTCGACGCGCAACTTGCCTCATTCTCGGCGGTGTGTGGTGTTTTTTCTCGCGTTACGCTCTCCTTCCGGCCCTAATTCTCCCTCCTCTACCTCCACGGCTGCAACCACTTCTTCCTCCCGGGTGCGTTCGACTTCGCTGGGCTGTTGTACGCTTCCCTCCACTGACCGCGGATAATCCGGAGTCGGTCTACTCTGCTCTACTACTCTCCCATCAAGTTTTGCGGCCGCCTCTCGTTCGTCGGAGAAGTTTCGGGGGGAAAGAGTCGTGTCCTGTTTGTCGTATTCCCACTGGCTCTGCTGCAACGCGGTCCGATCGCTCGCCGAGAGCAGGCATTCACTCACGCTTAGTTTATCTGTGACCGCACACAAGACCGGTGTGGCCTGTGAAACGTCGGCGAACATCGGTTGCCCCTGTTTCAACGTTAGCGGGAGCTCTACTAGTTTGGCCTCGATTCGTTCACCAAATGCTGCCCGGAGGCTACGCGGCCATGGGCGTGGATAAATTCTTCATGAACCACGCTTTCCTGCACTACCATAATCTCGGCGCCCGTGTCTACGATTGCATTCAAAGTTTTATCTTTGCAATTCAGAATTACCTTCCACAAATGGTCGGCGGGCGTTACCTTATCTAGGCAGACTTGAGCAGTGAGTTTATCATTTCCCTCCGAAGCGCTAGGATTCGGCGCCACCCTTTCAAGATAGTGCGGGCAGTTGAGTCTAATATGAGTGTTCGATCCACACTCAAAACATCCCGTTTTCCTCGGTTGCCTACCTGAATTATACCAATCCTTCGGACTCGTGTTCAAACCCTGACTCGGACCCGATGGGCTGCTACTCTGGTGGTCGGTCGTCTTTTCTACCCTTTTACTGCTGGCGTTACGCGGCTGTCCTTTCTGCGATTCCGCACTGCCATTCGCGTCTTCAAAGGTGTGCAAGAGCCTTGCAATTTCTGTACTTTTGTACCACGCTGCCCCCTCACGTAACCTCAAGTATTTTAATGCCTCTTCAGACAACACGGTTTTCAATTGGTCCACCACCAGTAGTTCCAAAAGCTCCGCGAAGGTGGACACGTCTCTTGACGCCACATAAAAATTTAGGTAGCTGCCCAACCTTGTTGTAAAACTTTTCCACGTCTCTGTTTTTCGTTTACGTGCCCATGTGAATTTCTTTTGGTATTCTAAGAGAGACAGCTTCAGTTCATCAAGCACTACTTCCTTCACGGTCTCATAGTCCCGATGTTGGGCGGGTGTGAGCCGAGTTGATAAATACTCTATGCGCTCAGTCACGAGTGGAAAGACTATTTGTCCCCAATAACTTCGAGGTACCTCATATGCCTCCAGAGTGTGCTCCACTGACTCGAACCAAATTGGGACCTCCGCGTCTGCGGGAAATTTCGGGAAAGCACCCACTAACAATTTGGCGTATTTGCGCCACTCAGTGTTGGAGCAGCACTCAAATGTTCTGCCAGCTTCACTCACGCTACCTGATGAGCTTGCCGAACGTAATTTAGCGAGCTCTAACTCCAACTCCATTTGCCGGCTTCGTTCCCGAGCCATCTTAAAATCATGATCTGCTTGGTCTCGTGCCGTCCAAGGGACGTCACCACTCCCATCTTCACTCACCCCATCTCCACCCTCCATCCTGCTGAATGTGGTGCTAGCCTGTTTGCCCCGCAACAACAATACAGCAGTGAGAAAGGGAACTCACGTTAGCTCTGTCCCGTTGTCGTGGCGTCGCTCTGGCTTGCTGCTGCAGGCTTCTGGTCGATGCCCCACCTCGTCGTGGACGCGCCTTTTGGGTGTCGAGAACTCGTTCGAGGACCGCTTTGACCTAGTCACTCCCTCGGTGTCTTCCGGGAACACCAGGCTTTGTGCAGCTTCCAGCTGCCGCAGCTACTTGCTGCAGTGTCTGTCCGTTGGTCTGGTGCCGATTGGCGTCTTCATCTGTACTTCGTCTTTCCTCTCGGCCAGCTTCTTCCTTTTTCCAACTCCGTCCACAGCAAGCCAATCCTGCCGATTGCGCCAGTAAAATCAGGTTCTCTTCTCGATGTAGAAGAAACCACTTCTCCCCACTCGGCGCCCGAGGTGCACCACCCGCGGTGGTGTAGCAAAGTGGGAGAAGCAACGTACGCCACTATCCCAATAGCGGCTATGGCCTGCCCTTCGCTTGACGATGGGGAAGCAACGCTGAAGAATTTCTAGATGGCTGAGAAAAACTTGTATTTACAGATTTTACAAAACAGTGGACATCAATGTTACAAAAAACAGAAAAGAAAAACAACTTGGAAATGAACCAACTTCTGTAGGGCGACCCTACGGGGTTCGGCGGAGCCGATGGTGCCTAACACCGCTAGCTCGGTTCAGAACTTTTGGCGGAGCCCCGGGGCCTCTTCTTATCCCTTCCTGGCGCTCCGCCCTTACCACACTCTCCACAAATAATCACCTGCTTGTCCTTTGATTGGACAATACATTAGGTAGAATAAAAAAAAACTGCCACTAGGATGCAGCCTTTGTGCACGTGGGACTCATGCACTCTCCCCAAACAACACAACAACCAAAACGTAAATAAAACAAAACTAGAAAAAGCATAGAGGCCAGGGCCAGCTTCACGGCACACAATTATCTAGACAGAGCTAGCCATACTCGGTATTGCGGCCGTAGGGCGACTTCCCTCTACCACGTCCATTTCTTGATGACGGGGCTATAATCCTCTTGCCTCTGTGCGCCGTAAGAGGAACCGCTCGCTGACCGCGCATATTTCTGCTTACGAGCTCATTTGCCCGGATAAACGGGGACGCAGTCGAAGACATGCCCGATTCAACAATAGGCAACCCAGGCGTCGAAGGGGCGGCCGTCACCATTTCCCGTGTCGCGAGCCCGCTTCTGAGAGTTACTTGACCAAAGCCAGATCGGCAGAAAAGGTCGTCGGTGACTTCAGAGTTTTCGCAACTCGTGCCGCCGATTCTGCAGGCGCGCAAACAGTACGTGGCCGGGCCATACGCCGAACCGATGCGGGGAGTCACCGGGGTGCGCTGGGTCTCGGAAGAGGCCCGTTGATGCGCCGACTGCCCGTTCCGAGAGGCAATTAGGGGGCCGTCACAACGACCTTTATAATCTCACCCCTTTTGTTGCCCCGGTTGGTTCCCTTTTCCTTGAGTTAATAGTAACTCGAAACGCTCGACCGTCTCTGGCGTTGAATAAAGCAGGGTAATATGCTGGCGCCGTGTGTCTGCGCTCGCGGCAAAACCGGTTGGTCGCGCTTCGACCGCTTGTCACTCAAGCAACACTGGCTGCCCGCGGCTGACATGCCCTCCCAAGCTTACGCCGCAAAGCAAATAAAAGCACACAAAAATTGCCACGGTACCAATTCTTACCGCGGTCCTACAGATACACTGAAAAACCTAGCCTCACACTTGCAGAAATCAAAATGTGCAGGCAAATGATCCGGTGCATAAAGGATCGAATTAGGGAGCAAGAACTTTCAGTGAAAAATAAACTTTCGGCATCTTTCCCTGCACATAGCGGTTTCTGAAAATGTGAGGCTAGGTTTTCTGTTGTATCCGTCCTTGGAAAAAGTAGTGATACCTTGGTACGTGAAATTACGAAAGCGTTCTACATTAAAAGACAGGAAGATACGCATGTTAGTGTTACATCTGTTGCTGTGCGTGGTGGGGAATTTTGGTTTTTTAGAATCTTTCTTGTTTAGTGGCTTTTTTGTCATCATTTTTTGTTGTCAATCTTATTGAATGTTTTTTGACTATTATGTGAGGCAATGTGCGCGCGCGTAGTTGCTACGCTTATAAATTTCGCTGATTTTCCAGGAATAAAGTTAGTTGCGACTGAAGCCTTTTCTCTTCTGTCTTCAATTTTGTTCCCCGATGGTATGTATCTTTGTGTATTTCAGTAAGTACTGTGTTATTTTTCAATAACGAAACCCTTGCAACACCAAAATTTTTCTGTTCACCTGTCCATCTAGTTACAGCAATTGTAAGCTGTATACAGAAAAAATACAAGAAATAAAAGCATCAAACCATGCATCAGAATAAAAATATCAAGATAAGCAAAACGAAAAAGATGCAGCCTGACTGCTCGTATCTCTAAATCCCACCAAAAGAGAATGCTCTTTTTCTCGAAGTTGCACCTATAGCATGCTTACACATGCGTCCGTCGACCTTGCAATCTTCTCCCTCTCTACTATCTCCCTGACCCTTTGATTTGGACAAAGTGCAAGAAACATACTGTCTTCAAAAATAGGCCTAAACCATCAACCCACACAAAGACTCCAAGAAACCTTTAAACTGCTGTTTGTAGACTGCAACGGGCGTCACTGAGTGTATCATCATGTAAGGTCCCTGTCTGAGCCAGTGACCATCCTGCATGTCACAGAACAAAAGGAGCATTTAAGGGCTCAATTATCTTTCATAGACACAGCCGGAGCACTCACACAAAATATTTGCATAGCGTTTTTTCTGTTGCAATAAGTAGTAATGACAAACTTATCGTGGATGAAACAGTTAGTTACCTAGAAAAAGGTTTTACAGTGCTCAATCATGATTTCGGCTTCAGAGGGCGCTAAACAAGTGAGGTGGGACGTAACGTGGTCTTCATGCGAACATAGCTGGCTACATGAATACCAAACCACATGGACGTGGTCACTGCACAGACTTTTTTCAATGAAGGCTTTCTGGGTGCAGCGATAATTGCCTCTGAGGTGTAAATATGGATGACCAAGAAAAATGCCCAGCCAAAGCAAGGACATCAGCCTTTGTGCTTTCATGCAAATCTGACCCTCTTCATTTGAAGAAGTCTGCTAGGAGAGCACTTGCAAGGGTTGTGTAAGCCAACACAAACTTATGACGTGGAAGGCAGTGGGTTGTTTAGACAGAAACCATAGGGGTGTTCTGCAAGTATTGGTATGACAAGCACTGTAAATATGATTTTAAGTGTGTTCCGGCATACATCACTTGTTGATATTTTGTAGACATCAACTGTGCCCCGCATATCTATCCCACAAGTTGACTCACCTGCAAAGGCTGCTTTGAGCAAATGCAATCGGATGGACAAAAGATACATAGACGCAGCGCCATCTTCCAACTGAAATTTATTACGAAGCAGTGCAGATGTATATACAGTCCTGCAATTAGAACAGACGATCAGCCGATGAAAAATATAGGAGACGTTATTAGTACCCTTTTAACTACAGCTTATGAAAAATATAGGAGACGTTATTAGTAGCTTTTTGACTATAGTACAGCAATTACGCTAAAAATGTTCAGAAATTAACGTGCACAAACACACAACTTTCCACCGGCAAAACTGAACCTACAACCTTCGGATATTGCATTCGATGCTCTTATCAATTAGCTGAAGTGGCGGCTGTCCTCTTGTCGACATTATCGAGTGTTTCCGAGCACGTAAACCTGGGAGTGTTAGTGGGCACGATTCGTAGCACGCGATTTGCTACGTCTTAGTAGCTGACAAGAAGCCCTCCTACACTGTCTAAAGGCATTAAGTCTACAGGAACAAGACCCTCGCTATGAGTGAGCTAAAGGAAACTTTAAGGGCTCATTTTTCTTTGTTAAAGGGATTGTGTTCACTATGTGTTTAAAACATGTTACACACTTCTGGTGGGTCTGCACAGGCATGAACGTACACTGCCTGTACTTCAACACTTTCTCCCTACCTCCTTGAGTCTTCGAGAGACCCTGCACATGCAATGTACACAATTGCCTTATTAGTTTCTTGGGCCTTCGATGTGGCCAGCCACTCCTCTTCCCACCTAGGATCAATCACATACATAAGCAAACTATATATATATATATATATATATATATATATATATATATATATATATATATATATATATATATATATATATATATATATATATATTATGGTGATCCCGCTACTAATTGCAGCGGACGATCACTGCGGGTTCACGCTCAGCGAGCCACAGGGCCGCTACTCCGTTTACTCGCGTGTAGCGCACCGCTCCGCGCGCGCTCAACTAATAAGGCGTTTAACGCGGCGCGGCAAATAGACAGTGTTCTAATGTAAAAGTACACAACACTTTATTGCCTCTGGCGGCACCCCGAACAACAGTAAAACGTCCGATCCCGGAACGCGGGTAGCAAATGCACCCGCACGCGGATGTTCACAATAAGGGGAAAACCACGAGCACGTCGCAGCTGGCAATGGCGAGCTTTGACACGCCGGTCGGGAAAAGGTCCCTCGCGGCTATGCTGCGCACTCTCACGAGGGCCACTGGGCCTGGTCGCGAGTGTTAGGGCAAACCTCGTACGCGTAGGCCTAACGCAAGTGCGGCTCGTTGTGGTACGACCACTTCAAGCACTAGGCACCGCTCTGGGCTTAGCGTACGCTCCGAAGCTAGAACTCAAGTAAACATGCCTGCCGAGGTGCCCAAGGCACCCCAGACAGGCTACCGTCCGCGATTCCCAAAGGGGACGCGGACGAAGGAAAACACGTGCTTACCCGGTGCTGTCCACGGAGAAGAGACCGCTCCCTTGGCGCGCGCGTACCGCGCGCCGTGCCCGCACGTGGCGCCATCTATCGCCACGTGGTGTTAACAAGGCAGGAAAGCAAAAGGTTGTGGCCGTGTGGCGGAATGCCCGCGAAAATGGTCACGGGCGCGCCTCAGATCCCCACATCCTCCTCTCCCTAATTCACCCTGTATACCGGTCTGCAAAGGCAGCCGGTCGTCGCCCATGCATGCAAAGGCGTCATGCAATGGGCAACAGCTAGCCTCAGCCTCGCTCTGCAACTGCTGCTGAAGAAAAAAACAACACAAGAATACACTTGACAAATAGAATGGCTCCGCGGAAGAGGGGTAACGGGAGTTCATGATGCTCACGCAAGAGCGCGTCCACGGCTCGGAGGGTCAGCGTCACGTACTGTCTGACTTGGGTGATTGCGTGGATGCGAGAGTTCAAGGGGAGGGTTCTGGTTGAGGCCTTCATGCGAGGAACGGGCTCACCTTCGTCTCGTCGATGTTGACGACAGCCCTGCGAGTCCGATGAACGCCGCCTCGGTGGAGGTTCGGATGGACCTCGCTGCGACAGCCGGCCCTTCTGCTGGAATAATAGTTGCCAAATATACTGGCTTCGGCGTCGGTCGAGTCGTGCACAGCGTCTGCGACAGATGGCCTCGTGCAGGTTTTCGAACACCTCCAGAGTCCAAAGTGGTGTAGGGGTCGGTGACTTCCTAAGTTGTCGCCACACGCACACACACACGCACACACACCTCCGATGGTCGGGTCTCTCCAAACGCGCACCGCAAGGGAAGCGCAGAGTGTCATTTGTCCCTCTCCCCACGCTAAAGCACCCATTCACAATCCCCTCCTCCAGCGAGAAGGAAAAAAAAGAAAACACGAATAAAACATCAAGTAAACAACAACACTCAAATGACAATCAGCAGCAGTAACTGGGCGGGACAGACTTCTTTGCAAGCACTGGCTGTAAAGAAGTTGGCTAACTGAGGCTATAAAGTTAAAATGAGGGCCTTCGGTTGCGGAAATAAGCCCGCCGTCCGGCGGGAAATCGCTAAGGTGAGCGCTTCCTCAGATTATACCGGTGCGTGGTCCGATGCGGTCCGCCGCGCCGGGTGTGCACCGTTGCTTGCGCGAAGAGCCACTGGGCGCAGGCGCAGGCTCGTCAGACCTCGACGCAAAGGCTTTCAGGTCTGCGATATGGGCACGACTGAGTTTTCCCGAAAGCGGGTCTTTCAGCAAGTACGCGAGTGGAGTCTAAGCTTTTTCCACTCGGTACGGACCAAGCCACTTTGGAGCGAGCGAAGTTGAGAAACCCTTGCTCGCGTCGCTAAGAGCGTGGTTGCGCTTCAGGACGAGGTCACCCAGCTTAAATGAAATGTGGCGACGTTTTCGGTCGTACTGGGCCTTTTGCTCGGCCCTGGCAGATGCCAAACTTTGCCTCGCTCTACTGAGAGCTCGACAAAGCCTGTCCCGAAGTGTGGAAGCGTAAGCAGAACAGTCTGCCGGTTCTTCCTCGTCTCCGAGCTGGCATTGCATGACACTGGTGAACGGATTTGCCAACTCCCTTGCGAAATTAAGGAAGGCGGGAGAGAAACCAGTAGAGCGACTCTCGGAGGTTCAGATTGCAAACACGAGTTCACTCAAATGGTCTGCCCAGTCCCTTTGACTTTCGGCAAAGGCCGCCAACATCGGTTTGAGCGTACGATTGGTTCGCTCCGTCAAATTGGACTGGGAATGGTAGGGCGAAGTGGCGCAGTGATCTATTCTTAGGGAACGGCACGTATCACCAAACACCCGAGCGGTGAAATACGACGCATTGTCCGTGATCAATCTTTTCGGAAAGCCGAACTGACAAAACACTTCCTGTAGCCTCTCTAGCACCGCTCGCGCTGTCACTTTCCGCAGCGAAAACAGCTCCACCCATTTGGAAAAATGATCAACAACTACCATCAGATGTATGAACCCCTGCTTACTCCTGGGGAACGGCCCCAGTAGATCGCAGGTGGCAACTTGCCACGGACGCTCACTGACAATCGGTTTCATCAAGCCGGGCGGCTTGCCACCCCTTGATTTCACCGTTTGACAGACGTGGCAGGAACGGCAATAGCGGAAAATGTCACGCTTCATGCCAAGCCAAGTCACAACCTTGCTCAGTTTCGCAAAAACTTTAGAGCCACTCAGGTGACCGGCAATGGGCTCGTCATGAGAGGCTCGCAACAGTGCGGCTCTCAGACTTTTGGGCATAACCACCTAAAACGGGTCTATGGACTCGTCGTCAGTGGCTATACACTTCAGCAGGAGCCCGTCATGGTCCAGCAAAATGAATCCGCCGGGGACTCAGCGACACACGCTGTTTCAGCCCCCTAATCGCGCCCGCCGCAGAACAAGCAGCGTAACGGCGCGCCTCTCAAGACGGTTTAACGGCGCCCGCCGCAAAACAAGCAGCGTATACGGCGCTCCATCCCTCCGAGACTCGAAACGGAATCACTCTGCTGAGCCTTCAGTAGCTCTTCGCTGCCGAAAGCAACTCCCATTCTCCCAAATGGGGGAGTCTGGTATCGCGCCCACTCAGGACCGCAGCAACCGCCGCGTGCACGGCGTCACGGGTTCGCTCTCGGCACGGTGGCCTTCGGAAAGTTCCCCCCGCTTGGCCGCTACGCAGTGCGCCGCTTACCTGGATAGCAGCCAAGGTCGTCCTTATGGGGACTCCCCCTTTTCGCCGCTGTTTCGCCCCCGAAGCTTGCCAGTGCTAAGGCACCGCGAGCGGCCGTCGCACCGGAAACCAGGTTCTCGGCAGACAACAGGGGGCACGAGATAGCGCGTCAGCTACCACGTAGGAGTGTATTCACCACAAAAAGGGGTGACGACACAGGCGAGCGCCGAAGGGCACCCGTCGATAGAGGCGGTGGCCTCTTTGTGCAACGCGGCATGCCACGGAGCGGACATGTTGCGACGAGCCTGAACCGCGCGGGCGAACTGGCTCGCTAAGACTAACCAAAGGCCTAATGAGCCTTTGATACCGCGTTGGGTACCAAAATGCTAGGTTGCATAGCAGCCAGCGGGCGAAATTCGGCAACGGCTGAGGCCACGGTGCCGATCTGCGCCCCGGAAGCTCCACTGAGAGCCGTTTCGGAGCGCTGTGACATGGAACTGCCATGCATTCCAAAGGGAGCAGTAGTAGTCCAGTTTGCCCTTGTGCACTGTTCGGGTTGGGCTATGGCCCCGGACCCAAAATACGCTACTTCTCCAGTGGGAGCTGATACGTAGCGCCTCGTGTCATCCCGACTGGGGCTTGTGACAAGTGAGGGTGCGCGATTGTGATGCTCAAGGGGGCACTGGCCCTGTTCTCGAGCAATGCGGTATCTGCTAAAAGCGTCTGCGGACAGGACTCACGCGGAGCAGACATAACGCGGGCAAACACGGCGAGCCTGATTTGCAAAGGCGGGCCGACTCGGCTAAGACTAATCAAAGGCTTAATGAGCCTTTGATACCGCGTTGGGCGCCAGTATGGTGATCCCGCTACTAACTGCAGTGGACGATCACTGCGGGTTCACGCTTAGCGAGCCACAGGGCCGCTACTCCGTTTACTCGCGTGTAGCGCACCGCTCCGCGCGCGCTCAACTAATACGGCGTTTAACGCGGCGCGGCAAATAGACAGTGTTGTAATGTAAAAGTACACAACACTTTATTGCCTCTGGCGGCACCCCGAACAACAGTAAAACGTCCGCTCCCGGGACGTGGGTAGCAAAGACACCCGCACGCGGACGTTCACAATAAGGGGAAAACCGCGAGCACGTCGCAGCGGGCAATGGCGAGCTTTGACACGCCGGTCGGGGAAAAGGTCCCTCGCGGCTATGCTGCGCACTCTCACGAGGGCCACTGGGCCTGGTCGCGAGTGTTAGGGCAAACCTCGTACGCGTAGGCCTAACGCAAGTGCGGCTCGTTGTGGTACGACCACTTCAAGCACTAGGCACCGCTCTGGGCTTAGCGTACGCTCCGAAGCTAGCACTCAAGTAAACACGCCTGCCGAGGTGCCCAAGGCACCCCAGGCAGGCTACCGTCCACGATTCCTAATGGGGACGCGGACGAAGGAAAACACGTGCTTACCCGGTGCTGTCCACGGAGAAGAGACCGCTCCCTCGGCGCGCGCGTAGCGCGCGCCGTGCCCGCACGTGGCGCCATCTATCGCCACGTGGTGTTAACAGGGCAGAAAAGCAAAAGGTTGTGGCCGTGTGGCGGAATGCCCGTGAAAATGGTCGCGGGCGCACCTCAGTTCCCCACTATATATATATATATATATATATATATATATATATATATATATATATATATATATATATATATATATATATATATATACAAACGAGAAAAATGTTCTCAATTTCCAGTACAACATCGGGAGCAATCAACTTAGTAAAACGCCCCATTTTAAATACTTAGGGGTGACAATTACAAACAACCTAACTTGGGAACGTCACATTGAATCGGTTTGTTCTGAGTCATTTAAAAAACTGTGTTTTCTACGAGCAAAGATGCATAAAACATCGGAACACGTAAAGCTGCTTGCATACCACACATATATTGGACCTAGACTGGAATACGCCTCTGTGGTTTGGAGCCCTCACCAGAAACACTTGGTCACCAAGTTAGAACGTATTCAGAGGCGTGCAGCTCGGTTTGTGTGCTCTAGATATAGAAGGCGGGATTCAGTAACTGATATGCTGAATTCATGCAATTTAGAATCACTGGAAATTCGAAGGCGGAAATAAAAACTTAAAATATTACTTCATATAATCCAAGGGATATTCAAAATACCTAAAGACGAGTACACACGCCTTCCCGGAAAACGTAGCACTAGATTGAGTCATGATGCCCCCATTGAACCTTTCAGCCCTCGCACTGACATCTTTCGGTGGTCATTTTTCCCGGATGCTATAGAACAATGGAATTCTTTACCCCAACTTGTTATTAACAGTACCGATGTACAAAATTTTGACAGAGACATTGATGCTTATTTTGGTAATGGTTGAAGTACTGCCCATTCTGTTTTCCTGTGTTTATTGCTTAGTGGTTTTTTCAGGTGTTCTGTTTGTACTCATATTGTACTCCCTCCCTATTATGACCCTCAAACGAGGGTTGACAGTATTATTAAATAAAAAAACAACTCACAGCTACCAACAACAACCCATCTTGAGGGAAACCACCAATCATAAATGGGATGTTTACTCGGAGAATGCATCATCCACCTTGTTTGAGATGAGTCGATTGCCACAGAGCATTCTGCAAAGGCAAGTGCGTGTTCCGCCTCTTAGCCACTTTCGAATACCGCGACACAAAAGCAGCAATGGCTTCCAAGCACAAGGGTCATACCACCAATATGATTTTATTCTCTGAAACACCCCCTTGCGTTCAACAATTTAATTGTGCCTCATTCAAGAAACAGCTACGCTCTTTCAAGAAGTTGGAGCACATTCTAAGAAAGCTTCAAAGTGCGCACGACATTCTACTTCCAGCCTATTGATTCTGCCTAGTGAAACACCCAAAAATCATCCACAAAGCAGGAGGATCTTACAGCACTAGAAGTCATCAACCTTTTATTAATAGTTTTCTTTGAGCACAGGCCAAGTACAAGTCATTAAATATCAATGCAAGAATTACCCAAATATAAACAGCCTGCCAGCGCAAAGGGTCTACTGCTCTGCGTCAGGGATGCTATCAAATTTCTTTGAGCAGTATCCTTCCCTGGAAAGTGTTGAATGTAACTGGCGGGTGTTTGGAAGTGTTTCTGATGCTATTACTTGAGTCTACCTTTCCTGGCTAGGTCATAGAGGTGTATTTGTAACGGCAGGGTATTAGTATTGAATCTAGCACTGCATCAATTCTTAGAGAACTGCACTTGACCAGTATTTAAAGGAACTATTATAACAGACTGCTAGGTTTTAGTGCGGTACAATCTCCTGCTATGTGGATAATTTTTTAGTGTTTAACTTGGTAGAATCTGTAGCATGCAAGTGGGTTGTCAAGCCCAGTATGAAGGTTTTGCAGCACAAGGTCCAGCATCTTGTGGCAACACATGACATTCTTGAATGTTTCAAAATCGAATCCCTGTGCTTAACACAGCTTTTTACAAAATGGTGCACAAGTTGGCGGTATAAGTCTCGCCTATGGAAGTCACTGCGGCCTTCCTCATTGGGGCATACAAAAAGGGCCAAGAGAGCTGCCATGCACATGGCCTTGCATAGTGCTCTGTGTGGATCACTTTAACACAAGGTGGCACAAGCTATTTCCGAGTAAGTGTCTTGACTTCATATTGCAGGTGTAACCTGGTTAAAAAAAGGCGAGAACATTACGATCCCCGGATACGCTGCAGTGCCAAATCCACGTCTTTCCAGATCAAGGGGAGGGGGAGTAGCCCTTTTTGTTCAAAATCGTCATACATACTCACAGCTATCGCCGATCATATTCAGTTTCCCTGAAATTGAATCTTTATTTATCAGACTCGACTGTTCTCTTGTTTTTGGCGTACTTTATCGGCCTCCCAACTCACCCATAGCCGCCTTCTTAGACAAGCTTGAAGTCATCTTTCTTTACTTAGCGAATCACAATGACCAAGTAGTTATCGTTGAGGATACCAACATTCATACTCTTATTACAACTAATAACGAATACACATATCTTCTAGAGTCCTATAATTACTTAAACCTAATTACCGCTCCTACGTGACAAACGGATAAATGTGGAAACTTAATAGACCATATTTTAACAAATGTACCCTCACATTCCAAGGCTGACGTGTATGATGTGCCCATTTCTGATCACCTTCCTATCTCCGTGACTATAAGAGATCTGATCCAACCAAAGCCACAGAAAATAGCACCTTCAAATAGAATCGACTATGCTTTAGCACGGGACAAGCTTCTGTCACTAGACACCAATTTAATATACAACGACGACGTTAACGTAAAATTCTGTAATTTGATTGACAATCTTACTAGCATTATAGTCAATAGTAGCAAAACCATATCTACTAGGTCTTACCAGGAACCACTGTGCCCATGGATGACTGAATACATCCTCTCCACCCTAAAACAAAAAGACTACTAGTATCATAAATGAAAGAAGAATAAACACAATGAGTATTACCTGCGTAATTACAAAATTATTCGTAATAAATTAGTGTCGGATATTAGAATACGAAAAAAAGAATATTATAGCCATCTTATACAGCACGCAAATGGTAATACTAAAAAATATGGAAAAGAGTAAAAGAATTTACTGGCAACAACCCAAAACAGCAGGTTCTTCTCGACTGCATAGACGCAAGTATTGTTGACAGGTTTGATCTATATTTCACGAGCGTCGGCCCTGCCTTAGCAGCAAAATTTGACAATTCCACCGAGTCCCGCTTTCACGAACACTCTTTACCCAACTCTTTCCGTATGCATGATATTGAATCCAAGGAGATTGAAGCTGTTGTATTAAACATGTCTACGAATAAGGCTGCCGGACTAGACCGAATCACGGTGCGGTTTCTTAAAGAAAACATAGATAGCCTGTGCCCTATCTTATGTAATATTTTCAATTATTCTCTGCATGCCTCTACGTATCCGTGTTCTCTAAAAAAACCTAGGGTCGCACCAATACACAAAGACGGAGAGCCCACTGACCCATCTAGTTATCAGCCAATATCCGTGCTTAGCGTCCTTAACAATCCATATGAGAAACTTCTTGCAGTTCGAATACACAAACTCCTAGATAAATACTACATACTTTGCCCACAACAGCACGGTTTTCGTTCCGAGCACTCAAAATCAACCGCGGTGCTGCCTCTAACACAAGCAATTAACTCCGCCCTAAACAATAACAAACTGGTGACTGTCGTGTTCTTAGACCTACAGGAAAGCATTCGACACCGTAGATCACTCCATACTCTTAGGCAAATTAAAGCACTACGGTTTTAGAGGTACATTGTTTGACCGATTTTCAAATTATTTTCGTGACCAGTACCAGATAAATCGTATTAACAATATATGTTCTTTGCCTCAGCGTATAGAAACTGGTGTTCCAGAAGGATCCGTCCTTGGGCCCTTATTCTTCTCCATGTATATAAACGATCTGCCATTATCCTTACATTGCTTCGACGTTCTGATGTACGCTGATGAAACAGCTATATTTATTACAGGTAACAATAACGAGGAAGTTGAATCAAAAACAAACTCGGAGTTATCAAGAATTTCCAAATGGTTTTGTGCCAACAAATTAACAATTAATACCAAGAAAAGTAAATATACAATTTTTCATTCTCGTAACAAGACCGTAAATGTTAACTCCATCAATATAGCTATCGACAACCACTCTCTTCTTCATGTAACCTCTTTCAAGTACCTTGACGTTTACTTCGATAATTACTTAAACTGGCAAAACCACATAACGGAAGTTTGTACTAGGTTGTCGTCCGGATGTTATGTTTTGCTGCAGGCCCTAACTACTTCGATAGAGACATTTTACGAACATTATACTTCGCATTCATCTACTCTCACATTACATACTGCATTGAATCTTGGGGATGGACTTATAAGACTTACCTAGAACCTATTCGAATATTACAGATACGATCTCTAAAAACAATAACATACTCTAAGCATGATCATTCGAGTAAGCCTCTGTTTAACGACATGAAAATTTTACCTTTTGACGCATTGTGTAAAGCAAAGACACCCTGCTGCATAAATAATATCATACGGCGCAACAACCCTTTCGATGCATTCTTGTTCTACACTACTTCTCGGCCAACTAGAAATGCTGCGTGTGATAACTTCAATCTACCCCCCACAAGCAACACGTATGGAGAGCGTCAGTTGCCATTTAAAGGAGCAAGAATATGAAACAGCTTGCCGCCTGAAATAAGGAAAGCCCACAATTTTAACACTTCAGTTAGTATGACTCACCAATTACCAGCATGTGGGGTGCAGCGCAATTAATGCGGCTGATGTAGAGCGCGTAGCCAGTTCCCGACCCGTCAACTAAGGAAGCTCATCGGTTCCGCGAAGACGAACGCGGAAGACCCGAGCGCGAAAAAGAAAGGAGACTACTTCGTTCTCACGGTTCGCAAGGGGAGCAGTCAAGGTCGCCCCCGTTCGGGATTAGACGGGGAAAGCTTACTCGGAAAAGCGTCTGGCAAGAGGCAGGTCAGGCGTCACCATCTGAGTTTAAGCCATATTTGGCATGCACGCGTGTCATTGAGAATTACGCGGGGACGCGACCGCTTGGCTGACCGAGACATAGTGGCGGCAGGGAACCGACCATAATCTCCCCCGCTGTTGTTAGGATGTCGGGGCGCCTAGCTGTCGCATGCACACTTGGTAAGCGCACGAAGCCCAAAGGTGTGCCCATGGCTCTTAAGGAGGCTTCTAGGAAGCAACAGTTAATGAGAGAACTGACGGGGCTCGAGCGTGAGAACAGCTGCCGACGGAGGCAGCACGGCCTGGCTAGAGAGAGTGTCACACGCGGAGAACCTATTCCTTTGCGTGTTTTATTTGGTGACGTGGTTTTTACAAATGTAGTGCCTTTTATGAAAGTGTTTTTGTGATTGATTGTGATGATGCGAGTCCCAACATGTGATTGGTTTTTGTGAAGACTCTTTGTTCGACCAAAGGTTGAAAAGAGGATGTTTGAATTCGAAATTAGAGCGGATGTTCGGGCTTGGACTCGGGCAGCAGCCTGAGGCTGCAATAAAACGTCTCTTCACCTGACTACGGCTCTTCCTTCGCGCTGCCACCGTGCACTCGAGTCATCGAGGGGACCCATTCCGAACCTCAAACATCTTCCCTCCTTAGCTAGTGTTGAAGCTATTCGAGGAGGAGGAAATTAACACATCCAGTACGAGCCTGCCGGTCAACATTGGAGCCTTGAGTTGGGCAGCGCTAGAGCGCTGCGCGTCATTGAACGAGAGAAGAGCTAAAGGTCATCGTTGAGCGACGCACTTGGCGGAGAGGCGCTGCAGGGTGCTGCTTCAGGAGCAGAGCAGCAGAGACAGTCAACGTGAGTCAGCGACATGGGTTTGGTTTATCTAAGCTTGAATTTTTTTTAAGCTTGAATGATGCGAGCTAACTTTGCGATTTTTTATTTCCTGGCATGTCGCGTTGCAGTCACAGAAACACCATATGAGCCGGATGGATATTTGGTGTGTGCAATTTTCAAAATGCATGCCGCTGTTCTGGATTGTGAATCTTGTTGTCGCCTAGCAGCAAATGTTGTATTCGTATTGCATTTGGGAATACGCATAGCGTTGTTGTTGACTACTTAATATGTCTCTGAGTTCTCTTGTTTATGTTATTATGTACACTTTAGTGATTTGCTTGCATTGTTGCACCTTTTGACACTATTGCGATTAGAGATTTTATTGTCGTTTGGCACGAAGATCGCATGCTAAAAAATGCTTGTAGTTGTACTGTACAACACCCTGTGTTTCTGAGTGTTAGTTTCTTTTTTTGAAAGAGTAAGCCTACATAATGTATACTTTTTCTTTTTGGACCCAGGACTAGCCTTTGGCTACGGGTCCAACCAGTATGACGATCTTTTGTGTTGTATGATTCAACAAATAAAAAAAAAAACTCAAGACGAGTCACCTCTAGCCGAGGATTTGCTTAGGCATGCGAGGTATCCTTGGCGTAGAAAGGAGCTAAAGACCATCTGAAGGGCTGCAAGAAAAGAAGACAGCTGTTGCACTCAGCATGCACAGTGTTTCTCACAAACTCTACTAGAAAACAGGGAGAAAGGGCTCGAGTTGAAGTTGTGTTTATGGCCCCCGAAACTTTCTGACCTACGCAGATTCATCGATCAGATGAAAGGAAGGAAACACTGCCGCACTCATCACAAACAGAAGTATGTAACCTGTGTTAAAGGCATGCTGTACACAATCACTGACATGCAGCAAGAGCTACATGGGTCAGATGGGACGCTGTCTTAAAGATAGGCTGCATGACGCCTTTATAGCATACAAACAACAGTGACAAGGCATTTGCAAATCTATAAGTAGGATCGTAGGTGTCTTTGAAAACAGCGTAGTACTTTGAAGTAGTCTTTATCAGGGGGCTATTCCACTCTGTTAATTTTTAAACATTAAGTCATTCAGGTTATGGTCAACATTTGAGTGGTCAGCATTCGATTGTCGAGATCGCTTACACACTTATTAACAAAGTTGCATTAATTTGTTCACTTTTCAGTTATTTGCAAGTGGCTAAAGCAAATGAATAGTTGTTCCGCACGTCACCACGTCGATAGGAATACGCTTCACAAGCTGCGGTTGTTTCAACTGCCATAATAAAATCATGGTTGTTCTCTTCGCAGACTAATTGGAGTAAAAATATACTAATGCTTTAAAACAAAAAAAACTTGTACAAATATAGTAACGCTGACTTGAGCCAAACGCAGAAGGCCATGATAACCGACGCGACGGAAGAGGTTACAGCAAAACTGGTGGCCCGGGGAAACAAGGTGAAACCGTTGTTTAAACAAACAAGGGGCTGCCACTCATTCAAAGGGAAATTTTTTTGTACACATACTTAAACAGAGCAACATAACAATGATTCTGATAATGAAATAGTTCATAAAACTTTTACTTTATTTAGTGCAAACATCGTATACACTACATAAATCGAGATAGTGAAAGTGAATGTACGCAAAACTGACACATTTGTGATTTTCGGTTCCAGTACAGTAGATTGCATCGGTGTCACATGAGCACTTTTGCAGTTAGAAGGGTTGATTTGGAAGTCTGGTAGTTTGGTCTAGTTGGTATGGCACGACGAGAGTTATAGCGCGAGAACAGAACGACGACGGGTCAGATTTCCTGATTGCGATCAACAATGATCATTGCTAAGCGGTGCAATTATTCTGGATCGAGTTTGCCCGAAACGATAGTCAAACCGCAATTCGGGAGCCAAATCACGATCAAAAGTGCCCGTGTGACACCGGCAGTGAACGTGACTTACGTCACAATTAGTGCGACGATACATGCGATGGAAAAATGGCTACAAAAGAGAAGACTGCAAAGCCCGCTACTTACGCGATCATGCAGCGTGAGGAGTGTTCAGGTGGAAGCTGTTTCGCCGCCGAACGCTGTGCTTAGTTGTACATGGACAGAAAGGGGCACCGCAGAACACAAAGCCGATAAATGCAGCCGCGCAGACTCTATATAAACTAAAATTTCACATTGTTAACTACTGATGAAGGAACCGTGGCGGAAACCTCCATTATTTTGAGCGCGAGGTGCTACCACGTGACTATGACAGCCCATAATGCAAAGCGCGGCCCGATGTTGACAATGTATAGCCTCCGAGACAACTAAAGTTAGTGCCGATTTTAAAGGCTATTGCTTGTTTTATAACTAGACAATTTTAGATATTCTTTGCGCAAGTCGTATTATTATTTTTAATCATGACTGCATTTTCGTTTTGGTGGCATCTGATGAGCGCAACATGGAAACTATCATAAAAACGCATCTTTAGGGTGCAAAAAAAAAGCAAGTGACGATCGAGTGCGTAACTGAAACTTCAGTTGCGCTGTACAAGTCATAGCGTTATTCTGCGGATATCTTAGAGCGTACAGTAATTCAGTCCTTTGCCAACAACTTTTGTCTCACTTTTTTATACTGCTTTACCTGTGTTTTTTAACTGTTACAAAACCACTTTGAAAATAAAGTGAAATAGAAACTTGTGCAATTTTGATTTCAACGCACTATTATCGTAATCATCGTCGTAACACAGTAGCATGGAGCATCTTATTTTCGCGTGTTTTCGTTCTGCATTCTCTGTCAAAGGCGTCAAGTTGGGGTGGCTTAGTCAAGCGTGAAGAGTCGTTTAAGTGACAAACTCTAGTGAAAGAAGCAGAGTACCTCCACGCAACAGCTAAGAATCATCAGTGAGCTCACTTGATGCGCATCTTCCTACACAAATGAACGTCCACAGCAGAGACATCTGGGAATGTATGTGCATGATCGACGATTTGTGGGCGAACTGGATGCTGTTCACACAGCGATTTCAGCTTTATTTCACCGTTGCAAGTCAAGAAACTGCATCTATCGAACCGACGGTGATACTTCGACTTTCCTTAGCCGGCGGACCTGCCGGCCTTATCTACAACAGTTTAAATTATGGTCCTCAAACGGAGGTGACTCCACAACCAGAAACTAACACTTCATGCACACTCTACGCTAACACGCAACAAAGGGTATACCCGCTGCACACTTCGCTGCTTAAAGTGGCTAGCTAAATAACGTCTCGGCTCTTCCCCCACTACCCCAATCCTTGGAGTGCTTTAATATAACAATGAACAGCAGCGTGACAAGATGATCAGACAACAAACCTGCCCAGGTAGGAATCACCATTTGTGCGAAGTAGCGACAATTGTCCACAATTGTCATGTATAGAGCTCGTCAAGTTCGCCAAGCAGTTACAGCTCGCACACGACTTCCAGCTCAAATTGATTTCAGTATAGTTTAATAGTTGACAGTTTGATAAATGCAGCTAAGCCTTCATTGTGTTGTGAGCAACTATAAAAACTCTGCAGTTGACCAAATGTATTAGTCGTCCAGACAGCTGCATAAACGTGGTGCTACTTATGCATGTACATCTCGCTGGAACAGAAAGGGAAGGTCGCCTAAATGCTGACAGGTTACCATGCCTACTCTGTCGACAACAAACATACTGCTTAAAAAAACTACCCTGCACGAGCAGACTTAGTAGAAAAAAGTGGAATTAGTAAGAAACTACTACAGAGAGAAAGCATCGAAGCTTCTTTTACTGAAGAAAGAAGACTCCATTAAGACTGCAACCGTTCACGCCTTGAATTCCGTAGAAAAAAGTGGTGTTGTGGGATCAGTAACAGCTAGAACGTACAGAATGGAAGTGCACGGTACCATGTTAAGGAGAAAGGAGCACACCTGTGACATATGCCTCCGCCGTTTGTGTTGTGAGCAACTAGAAAAACACTGCAGTTGACCAAATGTATCTGTCGCCCAGACAGCTGCATAAACCTAGTGCTAGTTTTACATCTACTACATAGAAAGCTGCGTGAAGTCATGTGAAGAAAGAATGGCATCTCATTAGCAGCTTTGCCTCAGTTTTGTGTCTTCTCGCTCGACCTACTCGAGCAAGGGAATCGCAACTGGTAGTCGCATTTGTTCAAGCCGACATAAGCTTTACAGTCAAAGCGGAGCTGAAGTCAGGCCTTGGACAAATGTTAAGAGGACTGCAGTGGTCTGGTGTTATTTGTTTGCTGCATAGTGTGTTGTGCAGGCTTGGGATCTCCCAGATTTGCTATGGGTGATATTGTTTGCAAATCGCTGCGCCCTTTCACGATACTCCAATTTGTGGTTTAGGTTTTCTTACCAACAACACAGTGTTTTCAGCAGGCGTGCTTTCTCTATGTTGGTGTCTACTGTGTTTGTTGTGAGTGATGGTCCTTCTGTATTAGTGTGGCATTTTATCGCGGTGCAATTCGATGTTTATATTTGCTTGCAGACAGTGTGTTCTGCAGGCCTGGTGTTTGCTGTGTGTGCCGTGAATGATAGATTTGGAAGTGACAGAAAAGCACACTTTTAGGGGCAAAGCTCCTTAAAGTGGCCCCCATTCGTCCCTCGTAGTAGTAGTAGTCATCGTAGTGTGTAACCAGTTGCACATTTTGACCTCCAAGATGGTGCCGGTGGGAGATTTTTTTCTGTGCGTTGTTGAACAATAAAAATTGGCACCCTGCGCGTTAACTAAAAGCTGAATTCTCCTGTCTCTCATTCCCCCTTAGCAGCCATCGGCATGTACATTGAGTACTATCTGACAAGAAAGGGTTGCTACGTTATACTCGCTAGGCGTAACCTCCTTGGATTTAGAAAGGTTTAGCAAGCGTTGGGCCGCAGTGCCATGAATACAGTGAACTAGTATATACCATGAACTCGAGGTGGTTAAACGTGGGAAGTAGACACGAAGCGCAAGCCGTATGAAAGTGTGCGTGTGCCTCCTCTCGTTCAGTCCTTGGAATGTCCGCTGGATGACGGTGCTTCTATATGTGGAATATATGATGAAAAGATGCGAGATGGTGGTACTTGGAGTGTTGAATAGGTGGACGAACGGACATACAGACAGATGCATGGACCGACGCACGGATGGCTGCACGGACGAATGAACGCATGGACGGACGCAGGAGTGGATGCATGGACTAACGCAGGGACGGACGCACAGGTGGACGCGCGGACGCACGAACAGACGCATGCACGGACGGGCGGATGGACGCACGGGTGGCCACACAGACGCAGGCATGGACGGACGGAAGCAAGAACGAATGGACGGACGGATGCTTCGCCTCATTCTCCATCATTCACTCCGTGGATATGCTGCCATTTTGCGATTGCTTAATTTTTGGCCGATATTTACTTACACGTAGCTACTAAGAAGACATGAAATGATTTCATAACGACGCGAGTTCCCAACAAAGCTGTAAGAGCAGATCACGTGAAATAGCTGCTCTATTGCATTTTCATCAGTCACAGGCACTACCAATACTTGAGTACTGAAAACAGTTGTCAAGGCAGTCTTGAACCAGAATTGGCACCCTTTTTTTTGTCCGAAAGCTCAGAATGTCTATACATTTATTGCAACTTCGACCATCCTCCAAACACTTCTGCGATCGCCCGCCTCGTCAAACGTTTGTGACATTCTAGTGTGTGTGTGTTTTCGCTTCCTGCCGTTCTCTTTTCATCTCTCATTCCGTTTTCCTTGCCTTTCTGTCTCTCTTCCCAAGTGCAGGGTAGCAAACCAGATACTTGCTTTCCGGTGAACCTCCCTGCCTTTTTTCATACCATATCTCTCTCTCTCTCTTTCGACCGTGATCTTACTTTATTACTATATCCAGTTATCGATTTTTCTGTTTGCATCTTTTTCTCAAATCATTGCAGTGCTTTTTATGTTTCCCAAGAGTAAGGGCTCTGTGAAACAGTTGTTTTTCTAGTTCTATGGTTTCTATTGGTTCCACTTACATAATTCTTGCCATATGTTATGGCTGTTGCCTTGCATCATGCAACAATGTAGGTCCCGTTTTAGTAGATCTGTTTCTTGTGTGTTTATTCTGAAAGTACTCTTTAAAACATGGTTGTGGTGATGCATAATAATAGAGGCACAGTTTGATTTAACTACTGCTTGCTCACCTTATAATGTAATGGTTCCCATGCTATTTTTACAACCACACAGTAATAATTATAATAGACAGGTAATTTATTTTTGAAGTCTGCATGCATACATGTTAGGATGAAGCCTGCCTACAATAGACGTTTTGTAGCCTGGAAATTGGGGGGTCCTAAAAGGCTTGCTCTTGCACATATCTTTCTCACATATGGATTCACTGTGTTTAGTGTACCTAGCTACAGACGTAAGAAGGCGACGCAGTGGTCTCTACCATGTGATTGTGTTCTTGTGTTTCTTTTTTTTGCCATTGCAGTCAGTCGGTGTGAACAACATATGGTGCGGAGTTATAAAGTCCTAGTCAGGTGACTCGTGGTGGTGTTTTTTGTCTCTTGCACTACGGCAATCGTGTATTGTCAAAGAAATAAAAAAATAAAATTATAGAGTCAGCTGTAAAACGAAATCAGATTCATAGAAGGATTAGTGTGTAAAAAACATAGGCTGAACTGTTGTCTGTATTATTCATGCTTCTTCTGTTTTTTACTCAACCACACTAACTAGCCGCTGTCAGCCATTAATCAAATGAGTACACTATATTGAAAAAGTTGCCATGTGCGTTATTGGATATTTCAGCGATTATGTTCTCCATGTTGTTTCTACGTTTGCTGTTAAACATAAGTTTGATGTCTATGTACAACGTTGATGCAATGCAATTATTTGATTGTTGTTACCACATCAATACCATCACGTTAGCGCAACGTGATAATTTGAATGTTGTTGCCTCGTTAAAAACAACATGTTAGGACAACGTTATTATTTGAATTTCACTGCAACGTTAAAAATACTGTGTTAGGGCAACGTAATAAGATAAACGTTGGTGCAGTGGTACTATAAATCGGTTCAATTTTACCATCTAACGTTGCCTCACATTCGTTATATTCAAACCACGATGACTCAACGTTCTGCGTTACCTGGGTAGTGCATGCCGAAAAGTTTATTTTATTCAATATACTGTTAAGCTTGTCATTAATCTGAAGGTTTCATTAGAGGTCGTGCTATAAACCATTCTTAATGTTCGTACACGTAAAAGTGTTTATTTATTTATTTCAGAAGTACTGCCAGCCTCACCCATGAGGCCTTAGGCAGGGGTGGGTGATACAAAAAAGGAAACATATGAAGATACAACAGGAAAGGAAACACGTCACGTAGAGCCACATCATCAAGAACCAGTGCATCAAAGTAAAACGCTAGTACTTACACAATTGTAGGGGTTTACGCGTACACGTACAAAAAAAAACGATGAAGACAAGCACCTGTACACTCAGAACAAAGAAACAAACATCATATAACAGTTCAAAAATCGGCAACATTTCAAAAATACAACGCATTGATATGAGAAAAGTGATAGAAAGTGGAACATAAATGGAAGCCTGTTCAGGATGCGCGGTGGAGTAATAGAGGGTGAAGCGCAAAGAAAGATCAAAGTCAAGTGGGTGGCTGGTGTTTAAGTTTTTCCACGAACGACTGAACGGTCTCGCAGTTCACCAGATTGGCAGAAAGAGCATTCCAATCAGTGACAGTGCGCGGAAAAAATGAGTTTTTAAAGCCTTTCGTTTGACAGGAATATTCCTTCAGTTTTTTTGGATGCTCGGAACGAGTTGATTGGCGGTGAACCGTTTTTATGTACGCGTGCTTGTCTATGCGTATCTTGTCGTGGTAAAGCAGAAACATGTACTTTAATCGATCGTGTCGCCGTCTTGCCTGCAATGTATCCAAGTCAGCTTTTTTTAACAGTTCACTGGGTGACGTATGAGCACTGTAACGATTATATACAAATCGGATTGCTTTTCTTTGAATCATTTCAAGTGTTTTAATATTTACTTCGCTATGAGGGTCCCAAACCACAGATGAGTACTCGATGAACGGACGGATAAAAGTTTTATACGCAATTAATTTTAACTTTGGAGTAGATTTGCGCAAAGAACGTCTTAGAAATGCTAGTTTCTGTAAAGCTTTCTTTTCAATGTAGGCAACATGCTCATTCCACTTAAAATCTGCACTTAATACAACCCCCAAATATTTATAGGTTTTTGCAAACGATAGTTTTTGACCATTGATGGAATACGAGTGTTTCAAAGGAAGCCGCTTGCGCGTAACGGTCATAGCAACCGTTTTCTTTTCATTAATCTTCATTTGCCACACTGCACACCAAGAAGATATTTTTGTTAACGCTGCGTTTAAAAGAACCTGGTCGTCTGCACTACGTATTTCCTGATAAAGAATGCAATCATCTGCAAATAAGTTGATAGAAACCGGGATGTCATTGGCGATGTCGTCTATAAAAACTAAAAAAAAGAAGTGGCCCAAGCACAGAGCCCTGAGGGATTCCCGATTTCACCGGTCGTGAATCAGACTGGACGTTATCTATAGAAACTATTTGATTTCGACAAGAAAGGTAGGCCTCAATCTATGAAGTTAATGTGCTGTTTTTTAGTATAGGTTTAAGTTTCGCGAAAAGTTTTGGATGCGACACGCGATCAAATGCTTTTTCAAAGTCTAGAAAAACCATGTCAATCTGGCCTTGCCTATCTAGAATAGCTGCAATGTCATGAACGGTTTCCAACAGTTGTGTGACGGTTGAGAATCCTTTTCGAAAGCCGTGTTGTCGGTCATTGATTAAATTATTTTCCTCGAGAAAAACTGAGAGATGCTTAAATATAATATGTTCTAATACCTTCGCACATGAGCAAAGCAGAGAAATTGGTCTATAGGCGGAGACAAGAGAAGTGTTAGGTGATTTGGGTATAGGGATAATTTTTCCGAATTTCCAGTCATCTGGAAGCGCGCGCTGTGACATTGACTTCTGAAAAATGATGCACAAAAACTTCGAGCACCATTCAGCATACCTCACAAGGAACGCGTTAGGTATGCTATCAATACCAGGCGTCTTTTTGGGATCTATGTTAAGAAGCAGAGACAAGATTCCTTCCTCAGATTATGCAAGGTCACTTATTGGTGGGATATGATGAAGCGTTTTTGGACATGGCCTTCTCCCATCGTCATCAGTAAACACTGAACAAAAAAACGTGTTAAATGATTCTGCAATAGTTTCTTTATTAGTTACGATAGTCCCATTTACACATATATTATGAAAACGCTTTTTCTGTGGGGCAAAATGCTGCCAGAATTTCGCTGGGGATGACAGCAAGAACTTTTCTAAAGTGACGTTATAGTACTGATCTTTTGCTTCCTTGATACTGTCTTTTAATTCTTTACGCACGTTACTGAGTTTAAGCATGGTCGATGGAGTGGGGTTCTGACGATTCTGTTTTCTTATCCTGTTTGCCTTTCGCCCCAAACGAACAACTGGCATAGTAATCCATGGGCTAACATTTTTTATTATTTTCACTTTTTCTGGCACAAAGTCATGAACGCACTGCAACACAAGGTTTTTGAAGAAACACCAAAGGTTGTTAACAGTACATGTACTACATTCAGAAAGTAACGTGAATCGTGAAAATTGTAAGTCTAATGTGTCCAGTATTTCTACGTCTTTTGCGCGCGAGAAGACAGACACCACGCGTTCTTCCCTCTTGCCTTTTAAAACGTCATTAAGATTAATGCACATATAAACCAATTTGTGATCGGATATTCCATCAAGAACATTGGTGTCTGCCACACGACGCAGCATGCTGTTGCTAACGAAAAAAAGATCCAGAGTTGTAGCAGTAGCATTCTGTACGCGGGTTGGTTGCTTAACTAGTTGAGTTAAATCATGAAAAAGGACTATATCGACTAAACGTTTCGCTGTATTTGAAGATGGTACAGGAAAATCAGTATCCCATATAACTGAGGGAACGTTGAAATCACCGCCAACTATTATATTACTAGAGCAACTGTGGAACATGCAAAGAAACTCATTAAGCTTATCAAAGAATGCTTCGTCTGTACCTGGGGGTCCGTAAAAAGCGCCGACTATGAACTTAAGATCGCCTGTATCTACTTTCACAATTACGCATTCAAGATCTGGTATATCGGCTAATCTTTCAACTTGTAAGGTTTCCTTAAATATGATTGCAACTGCGCCGCCTCGACTACTCCTATCTTTGCGATAGATGCGGTAACCCTGGGGCGTGATCTCGTCGTCACTAACGTCGGTGCGAAGCCAGGTTTCAGTAATTATCAAAAGATGAGGGTGATACGTTAACACAACACTGCCTAAATCATCGCTTTTTGCTAGAATACTACGGGCGTTAATATTTAGGCATCGGAAAAGTCCCCCGTTCTTGTCGTTTCATTTGTTGCGAGTTGCTCTGGTAAGCGGTCTGCTCGCAGAGACCATTCCACGCTGGACTTCATCTAATGTTAGCAATCGATTGTCAATCTTAATTTTGTCATGCACAAGTTTAACCTTTGTGCCCGATTTCCTAATATCTGAAGTGTTGTTCCATAGAAGCTTCCTGACGTGCCGAGTGCTTGCAGAGAAATCCTCGGAGACTGAGATTCCCTTCCCTTTCAATTTGAAGCAACTTTTGAGAACGTTAACTTTTTCCCTGTGGTCGAAAAACTTCGCGATCACTAGCCGATTTTTTACCATGCTGCTGTCGCCCTAGCCTATGAATTCGCTCGACTGAGTTTACGTTCACGTCTAAAGAATGCCTGAACACATTGCAGACTACACTATCCATGAGGTCGTCAGAGGCGTCATCATTCTTCTCCGGTATGCCGAACACAACAAGGTTGTTACGCCTGCTTCTGTCCTCCAAATCAACGAGCTTACGTTCTAAGTGGTAAACCGTGTTTTCCATGCTGCGAAGTTTATCGCTGAATGCTTTGATTATCTCAGAAGTTTCTTCCACAGTTTTTAATTTCAGCTCGATATCATCAAGCCTTTTTTGAATGTTGTTTTGACCTTCAATCAACTGTGACAACAATTCCGCAGTGGAGGGTCCTGGATTGGACTCAATGTCCTCGCATAGCATCAGTAGGGACAAAAACACTTGCTTAATGTTACAACACAAGGTATACAAGCTACGTGGGCACGTCAGCTGGACGAAATAACGATTGCTAGTTTTAACAGATGATACTTCGTTACTAACCTGCACGTACAAAAGAAGCGGCTTGAACATGGTGCTACAAGATGACCAGCCGACGTGCCCACTGAAAGAATCCGGGGATGGGGGGCGTCTTTTATCCACTTGAGTTGACGTTAATGGCGCTGGAAGCAGCGTTGCCCAACCCTCGTTGATGATGGCTGGCGCTTGCGCGGAAGTAGTATTACGTACTTCGATGACAAAGTTGGTCGCATCTTGATGTGCGCTGGCCATTGCTGTTGCACCGCACAGGAGTATCTGCACGTAGAAAAGAAGCGGCTTGAACATGGTGCTACAAGATGACCTGCCGACGTGCCCACTAAAAGAATCCGGGGATGGGGGGCGTCTTTTATCCACTTGAGTTGACGTTAATGGCGCTGGAACCAGCGTTGCCCAACCCTCGTCGATGATGGCTGGCGCTTGCGCGGAAGTAGTATTACGTACTTCGATGACAAAGTTGGTCGCATCTTGATGTGCGCTGGCCATTGCTGTTGCACCGCACAGGAGTATCTGCACGTAGAAAAGAGGCGGCTTGAACATGGTGCTACAAGATGACCAGCCGACGTGCCCACTGAAAGAATCCGGGGATGGGGGGCGTCTTTTATCCACTTGAGCTGACGTTAATGGCGCTGGAAGCAGCGTTGCCCAACCCTCGTCGATGATGGCTGGCGCTTGCGCGGAAGTAGTATTACGTACTTTGATGACAAAGTTGGTCGCATCTTGATGTGCGCTGGCCATTGCTGTTGCACCGCACAGGAGTATCTGCACGTAGAAAAGAAGCGGCTTGAACATGGTGCTACAAGATGACCTGCCGACGTGCCCACTAAAAGAATCCGGGGATGGGAGGCGTCTTTTATCCACTTGAGTTGACGTTAATGGCGCTGGAACCAGCGTTGCCCAACCCTCGTCGATGATGGCTGGCGCTTGCGCGGAAGTAGTATTACGTACTTCGATGACAAAGTTGGTCGCATCTTGATGTGCGCTGGCCATTGCTGTTGCACCGCACAGGAGTATCTGCACGTAGAAAAGAGGCGGCTTGAACATGGTGCTACAAGATGACCAGCCGACGTGCCCACTGAAAGAATCCGGGGATGGGGGGCGTCTTTTATCCACTTGAGTTGACGTTAAGGGCGCTGGAAGCAGCGTTGCCCAACCCTCGTCGATGATGGCTGGCGCTTGCGCGGAAGTAGTATTACGTACTTGGATGACAAAGTTGGTCGCATCTTGATGTGCGCTGGCCATTGCTGTTGCCCGCACAGGAGTATCTGCACGTAGAAAAGAAGCGGCTTGAACATGGTGCTACAAGATGACCAGCCGACGTGCCCACTGAAAGAATCCGGGGATGGGGGGCGTCTTTTATCCACTTGAGTTGACGTTAATGGCGCTAGAAGCAGCGTTGCCCAACCCTCGTCGATGATGGCTGGCGCTTGCGCGGAAGTAGTATTACGTACTTCGATGACAAAGTTGGTCGCATCTTGATGTGTGCTGGCCATTGCTGTTGCACCGCACAGGAGTATCTGCACGTAGAAAAGAAGCGGCTTGAACATGGTGCTACAAGATGACCAGCCGACGTGCCCACTGAAAGAATCCGGGGATGGGGGGCGTCTTTTATCCACTTGAGTTGACGTTAATGGCGCTGGAAGCAGCGTTGCCCAACCCTCGTCGATGATGGCTGGCGCTTGCGTGGAAGTAGTATTACGTACTTCGATGACAAAGTTGGTCGCATCTTGATGTGCACTGGCCATTGCTGTTGCACCGCACAGGAGTATCTGCACGTAGAAAAGAAGCGGCTTGAACATGGTGTTACAAGATGACCAGCCGACGTGCCCACTTTAGCAAAGCTTCAACAGCAAGGTTAGGTGAGGCGCATAAAAGATTTATTAAACCAAATCAAATAGTGGAAACAAGGAGAGTAAAATCGATGGTGCTCGAATGAGTGAACTTCTGACTTAATTAGTGCTCGCACAGTAAGGTACAGCAATTTGGACACATTTAGCCATAAAATATTCGTTCTAAAATACAGTTCAGGATAAACGAATGGCTTAAAACGAACAAATTCAGGCCGCATGAGGTAACCTATGTTGCTGGTGTATACCGAAATTTAGAATTTTACTAAACGAGCTGCATGAACATTCGGGTGTAGGTGCAACCTTTTCGAGCCCTACTTAAGACGATACAATACGCTGCACACGAACACGCATAAACTCGAGTATCACGGTAGTTTATGAAGACGCGTGCTGGCGTGGATCCACACACCGGCATACATTCGGCCACTCACAAGAAAACAATTGAGAGACGCCAAACAGAACTTTGCCGAAATTTTTCTGATAGTAGTTATAACGTATAAATACTGTAGCAGTATAAAATGGAACGTACAGCAGATAAAACTGCATTAGACACGTTCAGTTCAATAGAGCACAATATGAACAGGCATTACCGCCTACAGCTAACAAACGCCCCAGATTTAATAAACAAAAATAGTGGTCGCTCGCGAGCAGGGCCTCCCTCCAACACCACTGCCAACAGAGGCAGACAGCCGCCACAACTCTGCTCGAATCTGCCGCCGAATTCCCGCTACGCGTGCATGCTTCACACTCCACACAAAAGGAAAAAAAAACATGTCTACGCTTAATTTCGCACTTTACACTGCTGAAGCACTACAGAAAAGCTGGGTCTCCATGTAAACAAAAGATCACTTATCGTGCACATGGTAGGAAAAACGTAGTGAGTGATAACAAAGCGCCGACAGCAGCAGTGTGGTACATACCTGGTGAGTGCTCCACGATACGAACACACACGTCTCCACTTTAGTATAGCGCATCTTCGTAATCAGCAGCACTGGCAGAACACAAAACACGAACACAAAGCACAAGCACAGTTTTAAAACACGAGAGAAATTGACTCAATCCCGCTTCTTCGAGAGGCGACTGAGCGGCCGGTAAACACATCCAGACAAGCAAAATTGTTCTAACCACGCAGGCGCACACCCCATTTGTGACCTTAATTTCTTAAGGTTGACTAGAAAGCTCAATTAATACATTTAAATGTGTAAAAGTTATGTAACAATATATAGTATTTAAATATGTGAAGCGAATAATATTTTGATTTGAAACAAATGAAGAAATATTGAAAACACCTTGCATATATTGCATGGACAATCGAGACTTCATCCGCGAATTCTACCAAAAGTTCTAGAAAATACCTTTTAGTAAACGTGTTGAAAAAAAATTGTAAAGAACTTTCTTTCAATGTGTTCTAAAAAAACTTCCTTTGAAGAACGTTTATTCAACGTTGAATATTATACCTAGATGTCCGCATACCTTTCTAGTCGTTTCGAGAAGTTCATACGACGTTTAGTGTTTCTTGGGTGGTGGCAGACGGTGCAACACCTCAAAATTTTGCATAGCCTCCGAAATAGTTGTGTAAAATTTAATTGCACATGTCGAATGATTCTCGACTGACGCGCCCCTAGAGGCCACAAGTAAAAACGCCGTGACAATAGCGTCGGCCGTGAGTGCCACTGCGGGGCGCTTGCTCAAAACTGAAAGCAGGGCGACTCCGCTGGAAACACGAGCTGTTCGTCAGGCATCTTCATAAAGGAGGCGTTGACTTGACGAACACGGATGCTGTTTGCAGCGCTTGAACTTGCACTATGGTGCCTTGCACTAGAGCCCTTACTTGCACTGTCAGTGCGTGCTTCAGCACTATTTTTGTGATTGCTAATATTTGACCTTTTTTTTTCGTGTGAGGTGGCAGCATTCGTTGTACAAATTTTACTGAGCGTGAAAGTATGTTTTTCACTTTGATTGATCACGTGCTTCAGCAACTTGCTTTTGACTGTTTTGCCGCGTGCTCATCGAAGGTATCATTTAATAAATGAGTGGCAATAATGCCGTTTTTTCGGTCAACGAGGCCAATTTTTTTTGTCGGTTAAGCCATGTAAGTGCTCCACGATGTAATTTACACGATCCTGCATAAATGCACGCGTGAGTCGTTCATGTTTGAGAAACACGAATCATTTTGAAAGAGCTTGTATGGCACTGCTTAAGCCTCATAGAGCTGCACGATCGATAGTTGTACATAAACAAGTGTTCGACGCCTATAGGTATGCAGCACGCGCGGTTTGCACCCCGCAGGTTTTCCTGCCCACGCGTGCGTCATTTTCCGGCGTGAAATGACACGCTTGTAAGCAATCAAAAAAACTGGTATCAATCCCTTTTGAAGATTAAAAAAACAGATGGGCACCTTTTTGTTTTTTTTGTAATAGGAAAGTAAGCGAACTTCTAGGGGAAAAAATTCATCTATGTAGGAGAACAGCAAAACAAAAAAGCACTAGAAAAGTGGTGACATCTTTTAATGCATAAAAATGTTGTACAGTGACATAATTTAACGCTTGAGACTTACGTATACCATTGAAGGAAGGCGACTGCGCACTATTTAGCAAAACGAACGAACGTTGTACGCACATATGTATGTTTAACAGTCACACATGTTTTATATAAACAGTTGTTCACATTTGCATATAATTCCGGCTGCAACACGAGTGTTAGCAATATCAGACGTGGTAAGCTGATATGTAGTGCTTGTGCTCTCAAGGATGGTAGCCCCGAACACTGCTACATAAATCTACCAAAATGTATGGCACTTTACTACACTTGGCGTGAACTGGTCGTGACAGCCGCATCACAGGAGTACATTTCTAATTTTTAGCATTGCAACTGCAATTGATGTTTCAAGCAACATTGTGCCTGAGTGGTGTCATTTCCACAGCAATGTCGAGACCTGCTGTGGCTCTGTGGTAGAATACTTGATTACCACGCAGAATGTTCAGTTTTCATTCCTGCCGGGGCCCTGATATTTATTCATAGTATTTATAGGGTCAACACTGACTTTTTCAGGACGTTGTGGTGTTGAAATTACCAATAATATTGCTTGTCATTCTTGTGTAGACGAACTGTCAATCACCTGGCGCACATAACCGCATACCTGCCAGATGTGTGTCACACGTCTGGAAGAAAGGGTTTTACGATATACGCGGCGGGATTGCGACATTATTCATGACCTGACGGAGAATCGTATTCGTCAAACTATCTTACCCTTCCATACTAATTCGGTTTACCCAAAGCTAAGGGGGTGATCACGAGAGCGACCAGAGGTAGGCGGCTAGATAGGTAAATTGATAGACCATTGAAGTCAATTTTTTCTTCTTAGTCACTTGTACACTGCACGGTGGAAAATTTTTGTTATGAGCGTGATGGAACTAAACACTCGATGTCTCAATTTCTTTAATGAAGGTATTTTTAAGCGTTGTACGAGCAGGCCAAGCTGTATGTGTTGTATGTGCAGACGCCTATTTTGGAAGAACTAAAGCATCTTGTAAAAATGGTCCAATTGTCTGCATCCGCTGTTGCTCACAATTTGATCTCCCTCCCTCTCCACCTACACATTTTAGATACCAGGCATTTAACTGGCAGATGGCTGGTTTTTCAGCAGCAGCTTGCTACACCAACAGCGCTAACGAAAAAAAGGACATACACTGCAGTGTTTTCAGTTTTTCAACCTACTGTGGCTGCCAGCATACTGCAGAAGAATGCCCACCATGTCTTGCTGCCACATGTTCAGTTCATTTCTACTTCTTACTATGTCTTTCTTGAGAATGCTTAGTATATTAAATTAATGTCTAATAACGATTCGCTTCTGAAAGCTTTATTGTTACACACATTGACCTACAAGTAAAGGATGTGTTTTAATTTCTTTGTGTTTTACATACGTGCAGATAGCAGCAGAATGTGCATTGCCATTCACTGGAAAGCTTATGCATTTTTCTCAAATAGATTTATCATTGTCCTCTTCTTGAAGAGTCCCCAGCGCACCTGAATAGCACTGGGCTGGGTGAACCACAATCATGTCTAGCTGTTTTCAATCCGGCCCTTCCTTTACAGCTTAGAAAACTAAGAACAAGACCATAAATTGTGCTCCAATCACTACCATATTGCTTTGCCGCTTCACTGCTTTAGTTTATTAAACACGAAACATTTCTTAGCGAACATCGGTGGCTTTGACCATATTTATCTAACCACCTACGACTCTCAGTTCTCCTGGCCGTTTTGATAATGGTAGCGATACCGAAATCGGTATGGCATAACATAGGGGGGTGGGGGGACCTTAACAAGCGTAAATGACTAGCCATAACATGAAAATCATTACATATATGTCATGAATGTCATGATTTACATTTCATGGTCTTGCTGCTCTTGCGGTGCTTTCCTTCACATGACATATTGCAAAACTAGTATGGTATGACAAGACTGCATGGCGAACATAAGCGACGGACACTAACGAGGAAACTATGACATGCATATCATGTAAAAGTCGACTATATGCTACGCTCATAGGGCTCTTTGGTCATTTTGCTATTTTCATATACACCCAATTCGGTGTACGAGACATCAATAGGTTATGAATGTATATGACTGGTGCAAACATGATAGATATGACATCATACAACGCTCATGATGCAATCGTGGCCGTTTCGCTAGCTTCTCATATAATAAATTTGGTAATTATGTGACGTGAATGGACAATGAAAGGAAATGACATGTCCAAACATGATAATCACGATATGCATGTCATATAAAACATCACTTCAGGCTACCCTCATAGCGCACTTGTGGCCGTTTTGCTAGCTCCACATATACCAACTTTGTTATCACGTGACATGAATAGATGATGAAGGTGAATGACATGTTCAAACATAATAATCGTAACATGGAAGTCATGTTCATTATAATTTACGTCCACTTCGTACGTTTTTCTGAATTTAAGCAATATATCAACCTTCCTCATTCGTGCTTCGCATATCATCTATTCCCACTGTACGTGGGATCGGCCCATTTGTTTACATTAACGGACTCATTGGCCTATGTCTCATTTTCTACATTCACACTTTAACGTCTTAGACCCTGGGTGCATCATCTGGAATTGCACAAGTGTGCCTGGAAGCCACCTACAAAGTGGGTTCTAATAGGCCAGGCCTACCTTCGATGTGTCTTATTCCACTATTTGTTTACCATGCTTCCAAATTACAGGCGCACCTTCACTTTTTTGCCTTCTTGTTAAATGAGCTTGTAGAAAAAATAACTTTCATATTATATTCACAGCATGTACTAAAAATGTTTGTGTCCTCCATTTCATACCTGTCAGCTTTATAATAGTATGTGACAGTATTGTGTGCCCTAAAATAAAGTGATATTCATACTCAGGTTTCCTCGATGGCTCCGTTGATGCCAGGGATGCATGCATAATCCCTATGCACCTTTAGCCATGTAGTGCGAAACACTCATACAAAAACTTTTCTTCAAGGCAGATGTACGCGTAGGAGGGAGTAGGGATTAAATGATAAATTTCTACTAGGGTTCTTGGGGTGGGGCCACCTCGCTGAGCCTCTATTCCAATCTAGCCTGTGCCACTTTTGAAGTACAACTGAGTTCTTACTAACTCGAGAAAGCAGAAATATGTGTTTGTGTCGGCAAGGAAGCATATTAAAGCAGCAGAGACCAAGGTGAGAAGCAATGTTGCATCTTCACCATCCTCAATATAATTATTTCTTTTTGTAGCGGATTTCTTCAGTAATTATCTAGCATGTGGCTATGCCAAGCAATCGTATGATGCAAAATAGTGCCTAAAAGTTCTATATCAAGGGCTGCGTTTTCCGGAGCACATTAATTTAGCTGGTGTGTAGGCTGCATTCGCATTGGACTGGATTAAGTTGTGCATTACTTGATGGTGAAGAAATTCATTAGCGCCATAAAGGAAAGGTGGATGACCATGACAGCCACAACATATGCGTCTTTTGCCTTTTCTGAATTTGAACTACACCGCTGTTAATTACCCTCCTAAAAATCCATATTCAGTAGTGCACCTGCAGTGTGGGCTGCTATGCACAGTCTAAACAAGGGCTCCACAAAATCTGAAGGAGCCGTTTATTTAACAGCACGGAAGTATAGGCACCACATCTGGCATGTATGGGTTACACAATTGAAAAAGAAAATGAGTATACTACACTTGCGAGAAAGTTATAAGACTGTGAGCAGTTTCCAAAGTTGGAGAGAAAGGACAATGGTTCCCAGTTCTATATGTATTGTCGAGAAACTTTAAACACATTTTTTTTCTGAGGGAAATGTATTCTCGATAACTGCAGTGCTAAAGGCACTTTTTAATTTGTACTGCGGTTGATCTGAAGATATGGTACGTCACATATATCGGTTTACACATTGCGCATGCACATCGATCTGCACTTTACAGCAACAGTTATTCCAATGAATTCAGCCAATAAAGTTTTCTTTAAATATTTGTTGCAGCTACAGAAACACGGCTTGCTGTAGGTTTTCTCTTTGAGCCTAGAAATATGTTACGTAAGATGTACATTCCCACTGTGTAACAAGTTGTGCAAGGGCATTAGTGGCGTTTACGTGAACGCGTCAACGAAGTCTGAACAATCATAGCTTCCAAGGTATACGGGGTGTAATTCACTGCATAATACATTATGAATTGTTTTAGAGCCCACGTAAGAGCCTTAACTGTAGTTTATAACAACCAAGTTCATTGTATAATTTTTATAATTGATTTTGCTGCAAGAGCTGGGCACGCTCATCATTAGGCCTTTGACCGCCATGGCCGTATAAGAATCTTTGAAAAGCTTCTTCTAAATTGTTTTAGACTATTTTTGCCCACGGCATAATTAGCCTAAACGCGAGCCTCCGCGATAACGACGCGTATTCTAGGGACTCCCAATCAGTCAGCTCGGTGCATGGAGTGGGGACTGTCACCACTTAATAAACATCGTGACTGGACGCGTAGGCGGGCTAGTTTTTATCATACTTATAATCGCAATAGCTCAAGGTAACCACATCACATCACCACGAATTTGGTCTCTCAAGATAACGCTGACTCTGATTTACAGGCTGGAGTCAAAATTACACTCATTTGACTCGAGCTGAAAATGGTTGAAATGAAATAATGGGCGTTAGTTGGCCCTGAAGTGCCCTGTTTCGATTCATACGGAGTGCTGTACAATTACCTGCATAAAAGCGCATGAAAATATCCCTTTGATGCGCACGAGGTGATAATTCTAATTGGTATGCTTGTCAAGAGCCACATCCAAGAGGTGCGAGAACGATTTTGTCATATATAGATAACTTCTGACAAGCATGCGCACTTTCGATCAGTGTTCATGCATTAAGTTTGTTTAGAATTTCGCATCAGCCGCAGCCACGATTCTTTAGGTTATCTTCCAGAGCATGCTTAATTTCCAAGATCGGAAATAAAAGATATTCGCCTTAGTTATTTTAAACTGAGTGCTGGCATGCGCTCATTCATATTTGCATCAACTTTCATCAGTATACGTAACCTGATCAAGCAACGCGTCATTTGCATGCAACATTCGCGTGAATACCATTTTCCCTCACATTTTAATAAAGAAGTCATGTGTCGCGATGTTTCACAAAGAATTTTAATTGCAGATGTGCTGGAACATGATACACATCGTTGTTTGTCATTGTGCATAATTTTAGTTCACTAGTGCAGTGGCGTTATGAACGTATTATGTTAATTATTGAGTGTATATGAACTTTATATCATTTAAACATATATGCGTGTATCAGTTTGATTTGTCAGAGTATTCTTTATATTACATATGGACTGGTATCAAGTTTTTTGCGTATATGCGCGCGCTTTTTTTTCCCTGCACATGTGTTATTCGTTATGCTCTAATTAATTTTTGATGACCTTATCTATTCACTGTCCAGCCGACCAATAATCTCCGCTCGTTTATGGGTGTGCATATAAATATATAAAAGGGCCATCATTATTTAGGCGCTGGATGTAGTATAAAGGTGCATGCAACGCATGCAAAAGATCTCTAAATTCAAATTCAAAATAAACTTCTATTATCGGGATAGAAAACGGGGCTGGGGCTACAGATATTGTCGCAATCATAGAATATAACAGTGGTCTTTAAACACATACATGTCCACACATGGGGAATGGCCGATCGTATATGCGCCCAAAACAATATAGCAATTGTTTGGCTTCACTGCAAGACAAATGCGTCACGCGGTGAAGCGTATTCACTTTGTGGTAAAGAATGTTTGCTGTCAGCATACCGACAGCGGTACTCCCTGGTGCATACCAACATGTAAGAGCTTCTTGCGCAAGCTCCCACTAAGTATGAACAGCGCGATTGAATGCGGATAGAAGAGAACACACACAGAATAAACATTCTTGGTGAACGATCATTGATTGAAGGTGTGCCTGTAAAAAAAACTAGCTATATATGTAACGAAAGGTATTGGACCTCTTGGGTTGCTCATGGCAAGCAGACTAATAAGAGTTAACACTTCTTGTGGATCTAATTAATATCTCCATGCACTTTTACAGGCGTGAATGTACACACAAATGAACGGATTGTACCATGACAATTCAGGGCTAAGTAACGCACATTGTTTCCGTTTCCGCCATTCTCAACTCTGGTCACAACGGCGCAATTTTTATTTGAACAAGTAGATCAGCATCAACATTATCTCTAGAGACAAGGTTCGTGACGACATGACGTAGTTATCTAAAGATATCACGCATACAAGTATAAAAACAAACTGGCCTGCCAACGCACTTCAGCTCACATGCTTTGCTTCGAGTACGTAGTTCGATGTACTACATATCATTCGTCAGGCATTAGGAACCGCTTCTTGTCTGACAATCTAAGTCGTGCAGTACTATTGTCATGTGTGTTTATGACGACATGCTGTTCGGCCATCAGCTGTTTTTAGAAGAAACTCTTAAACCAAGTTCCTTCGATCACACGTACACTCGCAGTAGTTCACTGCCACCAATAATCTAACCGTCGTTCGAACGAGCGTTATCGCGGAAGCTCACGTTGGGAGCACCGTAAAAAAAAACTGTGTTAGTAACCTGTGCAATGAGGATACACATGTGTGTGCCCAGTACACGTTAAAAGGAATATGTGACCATACTTGAAGTCAACTGCAATACTAACTAAACAGTACTAACGCCGCAGTTCCTTGCAAATCTGATTGTTTCAGAAAGCTATATTCAAAGTTTTTTACCCAGCACTTGAAAGACATTTCCTTCCTGTCCAGCTTTAAAATTGCTGGCCTATGCTTTTATGACTTTTTGGCATAAGTGGCATATTTATCACATACCACATGTAGTTGGCTCTGAAAAGAATGATTTACACAGTTTTTGTGAAGCACTTGTTTGTAATGTGCTTGGTGGCACATGCAAAGTGTATGCAGGTGTAGTATTGAACACTTCTTTTTTACGAGTGAATAACAGCGCTGTCGATGAAATAAAGAGAAGGCAATGGACACACATGCTGTGTCTGTAACTTTCACCCCACCTTTTCTTTACATAGTGCTGATTATTGTCGTCCTCATAAATTCTTGGCTAAATCGAGTCTATGCAAATGCAGCCTGATAATCCGGACACTTCTTTAATATGACCCAGCAAACATTGCCTTAACTTAACGCAGCATATTTGACTCCATTATGAGTCATAAAATTACTTGGCAAAGACACATGCTAAAGAATGACTGGTATAGAAATCATGACAAAAGGAAATAACTACATTGAGGACAGCATAGGTGCAACATTGCTTGTAACCTTGGTCTCAGGTTTTATCCCTTTTGCTGTTGAAACAACCACATATACTTCGTTAATTCTTTGTTCAAAAAAGCCCAATTGGTAATTAGTCAACAAATTCATTTCTGGGTCTTACTTATACTGTATAGAAGAAAGTGTTTTTCATTGCTGTGCTTCATACAAGCCTACAGCAGTACAGGGACAATGAATACACCCCTGGCATCAACAAGGCTATAGAGGAAATCAGGGTATGAATATCCTTTTATTTTAAATTGACAAGATTGTGATATCTTATTACATATGAGTGCTAGGCCTTCGGTATCCTTTGTCCTTTCTTCTTCAGCTTTAGAATTGCTGGCATGCTTTTAACTTCCTGCAGGAGTGGTATACTCATTTTGTTTTTTTAGAAAACCTATGCATACCAAATTGAAGCTTCTGCTCCTATAATAAACTCCTAAATGAATACCTCGCTAATTTATTGTGTGGAGCACTTTTTCACAATGTAGTTCATAGCACACACTGGAAGCGTACTACTGAATACATCTATTTTAGGGAACAATCATGCAGCACTGTAGATAAATGAGAGATAAGGCAACAGACACAATATGGGTCTGCCGTTTTCACCTCATCTTTTAATTATGGTGCTGTTTGATTTTTTTCTCATGTAGAAACTGCATGGCATAATTCAGTCTTGAAAAATGCAGGACAGTCCCATCTTTAAGCAGGCTACTGTACAAAATGTTTGTAGAACAGGCAGGGCTGGAAAAAAAACATGATTGAAGCTGAAGACGCAGGACTTTTTCTCACCATTGTGTATCAGAAGATGCTCAGCATAGACACATAATAAAAACGACTGAAGAAATTAGTCATAATAATTGAAAATATGTATACTCAGAAGCCCATTATTGCAGTATTGTGTGTTTCTTTGGAAACAGTTTTTATCTGTTTCTTTGTTGATGCAACCACATAATTCAGTATAACATGGGAAAAGCTCCGCTAGCGATTTGTCACCGGAGTTCTAATCCCCACAGGGCTTGCTTCATCGTACATTTACCGTGTAGCAGAAAGCTTGTTTTTATTTGCTGCATTGCATAAAACATGGCTAGATCTGTACATGGACTGCACTTGCATGTGTGGCATCAACAAACGTACACAGGGAACAGAGTTATGAATATCGGTTTATTTTAAGGCACACAAAAATTTCACATTGTACTTTGATGCTGACAGGTAAGAGATCAAGGAAACAAACTTTTTTCATACATACTGTGAACAAATTACAAACTATTTGTTGTAATGAACTCGTTCAGCAAGAAGGCAAGAGGCAGTAATTTGTGCAACGTAGTAGTCATGTGAAATAGGTCACACTGATTACAGGCTCGTTACAAGCCACTTTATGGATGTTTTCCAGGAGCAAATGCTTTTTTAACCCCTTTGCCATAGCAAATATGCCGTTCTAGACAAGGCACCCAACATGGGAGGCTTTAAATATATGAGTGTTTTTTGGGTGCGTTGTAGATCACAGAGGACCATAAATCTCTCTGCGATAAAATGCCTTGTATACCATGGTATTAATGAGAATGCACCTTCTCCTGCTCTCAGCAACAAGGTGAAGCATGATAAAAATAAGGCACATCTTTTCTTTAAAGTTGAATACATGGGGTAATCAAGCTTTCAGAACTCAGGCGTTGTAAGACACTGATTTCATATATCGAGCACCGTCTTGCAAAGCAAATAGCATGTACCGGAGCGAAGCGGCGCCAGCTATGTGCCAGCGTAAAAGAAGACGATGATCGTGTGGTTCGTGTTTGCCGGGTTTCTGCCTGAACCTGCTTATTGTGGCTAACGCTTCGTCAATAGTAATAACAACTGTTTGTAGGCATACTCGCATGTTGCATTGTAACAAGTTATAGAGATGTGACTGCCGTAGCCGGGACCAAACCCCCGAACTTCGGGTCGGCAGGCGAGCACCTTAGCCCCTGATCCAACATGATGGACGCAACTTCAAGCAGTCGTGTGGCTCTAGGGTAGAATAATTGGCTAATTCACAGAATGGCTGGGTTAACTTTTGGCTTTTTGATTTTTATTCTTTATGGTCTACAAATATTTTACTCACCAGCATTGTCACTGAAATGGGCAGTGAATTTTTGTGACGCAAGCTCTTTAAAGTTATCATGGTAAGATTTCCAATGTCTTTTTTAGCCATACTTGAGAAGGCAAAGTCTCACTGTAAGCTCACAACCTCTGGGACATGCCAGAATTTGATGGGTATGCACCAGATGTGTATGGAAAAGGGTTTCATGATTTACACGACAGGTACTTCATGTTATTCAAATTCTGACACATCAATTATGTTGGTCATACACTCATACTCTTATATGCCAGTTTTGGTACGTGCTTGTAAAATAGGTGAACACGCAAGTACCCAGATGTAGGCAACTAGATAGATGGATAGATCAAAACACTCAAAATACCATTATTTCGCTAAAAATTCTTTGACATACTCAGATGGTGCATACAATTATCAAGACAAAACTGGAAGATCATTTGGATCATTGTAAAAGATTGTGCATATGACAATCTTTTTCATATTTTAAGAGTGAAGCTCTCTAAACAGAGCATTGGTTTGCATTGGGAGAACAGAAATGACTATCTTCATGAACGGGCACATGCTCTCCTTGGCCTCTTGTTCATCTTTGTCCTGCTGTGCTTCAGTCCTAGTACACATGCACCGATACGTTCAGCATGAAATTCATTAACTCTGACAAACTAGAGAATGAGTTCAAAGCGAATGAAACGTTGGCAAAAAAAAAACTTCTCAACGAGATGACATTCGAATCTATGTACTGACAATCCGAAAACAGTCACTCGGCTATACAGATACGCTAGCAGAATATGTCAGGTTTTTACAATATATTGTGCAAGGAGGTTGGAAAGATAAGCGAGAGTGAGGAATAGGTAAAAAGGTGGGGAGAGAGCAAGGTGTCGCGTAGTAAAAATGACGAAGAAACAGAATAAAAAAACAGAGGGTGAAAGGTGAAAAAAGAGAAATAGAATGTATTCTCAAATCGAGAAATAATAAACTATAAAAAAGAAGACAGGAATAACAGATAAAAAGAAAAAAGAGGAAGGAAAAGACTAATAACTCTAAAACAAAGAGGTTTGTTTAGTATCACATCGTTGAGTCTTGGCACCACTAATGCAAATCTGCCTGAATTTTATTTGTTACATTGTTATCACGTGAGAACAATACTCGGCTCTAGTTGCAGGTTAAATCGGAGGCCTGGAACACGTTCTTTTTTGAGTGACCAAGCCTGCACGAAACACTCTCCAGCCGATACTTTTACCCTAATTAAAAAGTCAGTTCTCTAGTTGAGGCTGACTGACGAGGCTCTGTGATCGACCATTAGAATCGTCTCTGCAGAAGAATCAATACGGACATTTCTTCTTTTTCGCTGCTAAATTTCGCAACGCATCAAGCGAGCATGTTCAGAACTTCAGTGTTTTGTACTTTATAAGGAAGAAAGTTGTGCCACTTTGCTAAATGACACGTGCACCTATTTCTTGCCTCATGCCCTTGATAACGTGTTCAGGAGGATCGCACAGATGTAACTCGTCTCTAGATTTTGTTCCACAAGCACGCCGTGCTGCCAGAACTTAACAGAGTAAATGTTTTTTTTTTATTTAGTAATAAGCATCCATATTTTAACCATTCTGAATGTCGGTATCTTCATCTCTCTCGAACTTCGATGGCAAATCTCTCTTAAAAATGTCCCGTGCATAAGATCTGGTAAAAATGCCTTTTGAATTACATTACTTGACGTTTTTCACCTTCTCTTCCCCTTCAAGTTTCTGCACTGGACTAGGCTTTCAGGACTAAGCTTTGTGATTGTCGTCCACCAGATCAGGGGAGTTAGATACCTTCGGTTTCCTTCTAATGGTGTGCTGTCTTATAAGGATTGTTGTGAGATGATGCAGTGCGGTGTAGTTTTTCCTCTTGCGTCCTTGTTTTTTTCGGTGTGTCGATTTCAACATGCATTCAATGTATCCGTGCAGATTTGAAAAGAGTCAGCACAACAGCAGATAAAGCAACACCATTGACACAAGGGAAAGCACAGGCTTCCAACTGAAATATTATACAACATACAATATATAGCCTCACCCAAAATAATAACGTGCGCATGGTAGGAAGAGAAATTAAGTGAAAGTGCACTGAAAGAAACTATTAAAAAACCAAGGCAAAATAGCACATGACAATGAATACAGGTAAGCCAGTTCTCTATCAGATAGGAACATCGAAGGTTTAATATCACCAGCTTCCTTTGACTGTTCATGCAGCCTCAATGATAATCCTGGTGCTATCATTAGGGTGAGCGGCAATAGCTGCTGTTCTCTCGAACAGAGGCTGAAAACCACATTTTCGACAATCAGAAGCCAAAGAACCATCTCTATCTATCGTTTTTACTCTTTGACAATGTTCCAGCAACCGTATACTTGGACACTTGCCTCATTGGCCCACGTTACTGTGTCCACAGAACCAAGATATGCTGTAATCGATGCCTCCTGCACAGTCAATAAAGTTTTGCCGAGCATAGATTGGCCATGGTTCAAAGCTCTAATAACATCACAAGTTTAATTACATAAATGAGATTGCTTATTCAGTGCGTTGGTCGAACAGAAAAGTTTCTAAACGAATAGTTAAAGAAAAATTTGCAAAAAGTAAAGTACATAGGTAGAGACGTTTCTTTAGCTTCTCAATATAAAAAACGATTGCCAGGCCTGTCTGAGAAAACACAAGTTTTTACCACTCATCTGCATGATGGCACCCAGAACCTTCAATACTTTTGACTGCAAAAAACTGGCTTACCTGGATTCATTGGCTAGTTCTATATCGCGGCTTTTCGTTTTTTTCTTGTGGTCTCTGTGATTTTATGCCTCGCTTCATTTTTTTGTTTTCAGCATAAGCACGTTGTTTTAATCTCGGTTGTAGGGCAACACATTTGGGAGTTGTGATAAATTTAAATTTGATGTCAGCGCAAATCTTCGTCTCAGTTGTGTTGCTGTGTATAGCGCTGAGCACTGAGCAGGTTGAAATATGGAATACCAACTAGTCTGCAGTCACATCCTTACTCCATGCGCAGAAACCGTGGGGTGAAAGCCGCGCGCTCAAAGTTGAATGTTCTTTCATCGCTCGCGCAGCCATGGAAGCAAATCACGAGGCTTGATTGAGCATGCGGGTGTCACATGGGCAATTTCTATCGAAAGTGAATTTCTGGATCGTGATTGACTCATCTCCGAATCTAACACAATGAAAAAATCTGGACTGAATAGTCATAGGAATTACATCGTGTGATGTCTGTATACTTTAAAATCAGGGATGGTCAGCAACTTTTCTGAATGTACTGGTTACAGTACCGCGCATTTAACAGCTCATATAATACGAATTTGATGCTACTATGCCGGTAAAATGAAGTATTTGATGAACAAGCGCAAGAATCATAGCAGAATGCCGAACGGCCGCGCAAACGACAAAACTACAAACGCGCCCAGCAAAACTGGCAACACGTACGGACTACCACAACGTCACCACCGCACACACAACAGACATAAATATCACGGATGTCAAAGAGCCCTGAACAGGTTGACGAGTCCTAAACATTGTGGCCTTCACGCAAGCTTAGACGAACTACAAAATTCAGCGGTTCGAAACGCGGACACCATCTAGCTATTCACGTTCACAAAGCACATTGCAACGACAAACACAATCACAGTGTGTGCCAAGGACGTGAACACTGAGCCGACAACAAACACGCAAAAAATACGCCTGATGTGCCTTGATTAAAACAAAAACTTCCATAGGTTGCCTGAACCGGCGTTGTAAACGTTAACGAAAAGCCGCAATGTTCCACAAATCCGCCTAGATCCAAGCCAAGTTGGGTGAAAACAGCGTTTTCGCTATTTGGACTGGGTTAATATAGCATACCGGCTATTCTCACCAGGTCGCAGCAGCGGCGGCCATCATTCTCATGGTCGCAGAACGATGGCAGCGCCAGAGCCCCCTGTAGTTAATGTTAGGAAACTCAACGTTCGAAGTCAAGTTTGTCGGTGCCACTGAACATCGGAGGGTCATGTTGACGAAGCATCCCAGCACACATGACCGACGTTGGCGTAGGTGGTGGCTGGGTGAAGGAGCGGCATCCTCGGCCATTTCGAGGGCATATGATAAAGTCCAGTTTCGGAGCTCCAGGACGAGGAGGGGAACGGCCAAGCAGCGCTCCACCAAATGTGACAAGCGTGTTCTTCGGAAGAGTTTAAACAAGTGACGCGCGAAGGCAAGCAAGGCAGTTGCAAGCACAAAAAACAGGAGGCTGAGAGCGCAACATACGACCATCGTTCTCTTTTCTCTCGCTGGCACATAGCTGGCACCGATGTGCACCGGTACAGAATTAACATGTTGTGCCGATTGGACACAAACTGAAATGGTTGGAACAACAAACGCATGAACATTACTTAGTTCGTTACTGTCGAATTGCCATCTAAGACATCTGCACGTGCTATGTTTCTTATAACGTCAAGTTACTGGATGCAAATAATATATTTCAACATTCAAATGAAACACCGCTTTCAGAGAAAACGTGTTTTGCAATCAAAGGCCTTGAAACAACTCATGCTTGGTTTTGTTCCAGAATTTTTAAAGGATAACAGCATGCTGGCAAAGCTAAACGGTGAGATTTTTGCAGAAGGAATAAGATCGTGTGGCAGGACTTTTGCATTACTTCATTTGACGGCCTCTTAGCTGTGAAGAGTAGCGATTTTAACACAAATATGATACCACTATAATTATTTCTTCTCACATTTGTTTAATGTAAGACACGCCTGCATCGAGGTTGTCGATGTATGAAGTGCACCGGTGTGGTGATGCAGCACTAGACATGGATGTGGCTGCTCGGAGCACTGAGCACTCTCGCAAAAAAGAGATTCCATAATGAAGGCAAGGGCAGTATGGTCTCAAAAAATTCTCGTGAGTGTGAATCAGAGGGAGTCGGGCTCACTTAATAAATTGGGTGACTGAGTGTGAGGGAGCGCAAGCTTAATTTCTTGTGTAGGTCTGAGTGCAATGCAGGAGTTTTTCCGACGTATGCTACCATATCGCCATGCATATGTATGAGCAACCTATCGTAAAGCTGAATAAATACGCTATTGAGCGCGAAGTCTGTAGCACAATGATCAAGAGGTCGTAAACGCTAGCTTGCTGCCCTGATGAGTGAAATGAGCAAGCCATGCCAAGTACCCCTCAAAGCATATGCAACTCTGCGCAAACATTCCACACCTTGAATTTTCTCTCAGGCAAAGTTCATTGACACAGCTAAAAGGAGTCTCATTTCAACCGACGCTCAGGAACATTTTCCCGATGACTGTGCAACGACGAACCGAGTCGTGCCGCCGGAGCGCGTCCGCGTTTCGAAGCAGGGGCTCCGTCGCGCTCTCGTACAAAAGTCGTGTGGCGTCCGCGAAGCCAGTGGCGACGGCCATGTCCAAAGGCGTCATGCTTTCGTCGTTTTGAATACTCGCGTCAGCGCCCGAGCCCAACAGCAGCGCTATGCATTTATAGTGGCCGCGGCGTGCAGCCACGTGAAGGGCCGTGTCGCCCAGGAGGTCTTGAACGTCACAGACGCCGTAGTTTCGCAGCAACAGTTCAAGCAGGTCCGCCGCGTTTCGAGAGGCGCAGTAGTGAAGCACCGTTTGACCAAAGCGGTCGCACAAAGTTGGGTCGAGCACATCAGCTGTCTGTGTGCGCCTCGTCACTTCCGCTGCGTTGGATAAAGCGCTTGGTCCTGATGAATAGGTGCTAGCTGTGTCCTTCACTCCCTCCTCCGTCACCATGGCGGGGTGAATTAGCAGTGCAGCGGTTTCGTGGTGGCCCTTGACGATGGCTAAGTGCAAGGCTGTCTCCCCACGCGCATTCTGCACGTTGCGGATATGCGCTGCCGCCAATAGCAGCCGGACCACTTCTGGCCGGTCATGGCGGCCGGAAGCAGCCAAATGTAGGCACGTATCACCACCCAGACTGACAGCGTCTACCTTGCACCGTGAAGCGACCTCACGGATGACTTTCAGCTGAGCCACCGTAGGTTGTGCGCTCGAGGACACAGCTGCCTTGGCGCACGCGTGAAGTGGCGTTAGGCCGTAGACGGAGTCAGCCACGCGCAGCCACGACACCGGCGGCACGTGCTCGAAGAGAAGCGCAGCCACGGCGGGGCTCCGGAACACCTCGTGCAACGCCGTCCAACCACGGTTGTCACCCAGGCACGGGTCACAGCCGAACTCAAACAGAACCGAGGCCACGGCGGCTCGGTTGAGGCGTGTGGCCTCTAAAATAGCCGTGCAGCCACCACCTTCCTTGCTTTGGTCGTCAGCCGTCAAGATACCCGATGACAGAGCTGTCGCTACGCCCTTCACGTCATCCGCATGCACCGCCTCATGAAGGCGGAAGCTTAGTGCGGCTTCGATGTCACTGCCTTCCATGCTGCAGCTGCACAAAGGGAAAAAGGAAAACATTTATTCTCGCTCTGAATATGAAGGATATATATATATATATATATATATATATATATATATATATATATATATATATATATATATATATATATATATATATATATTAGAAGAGACTATTGGTCAGCTGCCAGCTCGTAATAAGTTCATGTGTACGTGACGCCATACAGGCTCATAAAAAATGTGCCACAATCGCCGCCTTGGATACTGATGGCGCTGACTGACACTCCTAAGTTTAAATTCACATTGATACCCACTCATCATCATCAGCCTAACTACGTCCACTGCAGGACAAAGGCATCTGCCATGTTCCACCAATTAACCCAGTCTTGTCATGCTGCTGCCATTTTATACCCGCAAACTTATTAATCTCATCTGCCCACCTAACCTTCTGTCTTCCCCTAACCCGCTTCCTTTGACTGCGAATCCAGTTTGTTACCCTTGATGACCAGCGGTTATTCTGTCTATACGCGCTACAAGCCCAGCCCATGTCCATTTCTTCTTCTTTATTTCAACTATGATAGCCTTAACTTCCGTTTGTTCCCTAACCCAGTCTGCTCTCTTCTTGTCTCTTAAGGTTACACCTACCAATTTTCTTTCCATTGCTTGGTGTGTCGTCCTCAATATAAGCTGAACTCTCTTTGTAAGTCTCCAGGTTTCTGCTCTGTAGCAAAGTACCGGCAAAATACAGCTGTTATATACCTTCCTCTTGAGGGATAGTGGAAATCTACCTGTCCTAATTTGAGAGTACCTGCCGAATGTGCTCCACCCCATTCTTATTCTTCTAGTTACTCCAATCTCATTGTTCAGTTCCGCGGTTATTACCTGCCCTAAGTAGACATAGATTTTTACAAGTAGAAGTGCACTATTACCTATCTCGAAGCGCTGCTCTTTTCCGAGGTAGTTCCGAGGTTTCTCTTCTTGTCTAACTCCGTAATCATGAGTTGCAATTCGTCCCCTAAGTTACTCAGCAATGCAATGTCATCGGCGAAGCGCAGGTAACTAAGGTACTCTCCATTAACTCTTATCTCTGTTTCCATTCTAGGCTTATGAAAACCTCCTGTAAGCAAGCAGTAAATAGCATGGGGGAGGTTGTGTCCCCCTGCCTTACACCCTTCTTGATTGCCATTGTGCTGCTTTCTTTATGAAGCACTATGGCAGCAGTTGATACCCTGTAGATTTCTTCCAGGGTATTTATATATACTTCATCGACGCCCTGATTCCGCAGTGTCTGTATGGTGGCTGATATTTCTACTGAATCTAACGCCTTCTCGTAATCAATGCATCGAACGCGTTATGCGAAGGTCACACGTTCGGTGTCTGCCCACAGCAAGTCATCTTTTCATCCTATTTTCTGTCTTCGCAATAACACCAGAATTCTCTCTAATAACGTTGCATATACTTTCTTCCCATATATATATATATATATATATATATATATATATATATCAAGAAAACGTGTATAACTTAGGGCTTGTTTTGCCGTGTTTTGACACAATATTAATTAGATCTAACATATAGTAATGCCAAGGAATCTATAGGGAAAGTTATTAGAACAAATGAAATGTCGATAAGAAGAAAGAAAAGTGGGTGAAAAAATAACCAGCCGTGAGTAGGAATCGAACCCAAGACCGTCGAATAACGCGTTCGATGCTCTAATCACTGAGCTATCACAGCGGCCATGGCCATTCCTCACCCCACTTTTTCGGGCTTATATGTATATTTAGAAGTAGGAGTGTCGGTCAGCGCCATCTAGAAGCCAAGCAGCGAGTGTGAAACACCCTTTTATGCGCATGTGTGGCGTCACGTAGCACGTGAACTTATTACGAGCGGGCAGCTGACCAATAGTCCCTCGTATTCAACCCAATGACACCAAGTCTGCCAATACCAGACCCTCGTTAATGAATAAGGGAAAGAAGTGTATACCTAAGGGCTCGTTCTTCCGTGTTTTGGCACCGTGTTCGTCATCTACAACGAAATGTCGACGAGGCACTGAGTAGTTAAAGGCTCAAACTTCTTAAAAAAGCTCTTTTTGCCCCACACCAAACTGCCAGACCCAGGAGGCGCCGTCTGGTCGGGAAGAATGCGTTAGTGAGAGTAAGCATACACAGACCACTGACATCAGAAAGGTGAAGGGGAAAAAAGGAAGAGAGATGGAGGGTGAAGTGGAAGGAAGAGTGGAAAGGGGGCACCCGGGGGAGTCCATCTGATATTCTTTTTCTCTTTCTTTTCTTTCTATTTTTTTCTTTTTTCTTTTCGTTTCCTTTTCTTCTATTTTTGTTTTTCTGTCTTTTTTCTCTCTTTCCCTCTAATTTGAGATTGTATAAAGCTGAGCACCAACAAACTGTATCTTCAATCCTGATGAAGGCCAGACTAGGTCGAAATGTCGAAATAAACCACGTTGTGACCGCTCACGGAGGATTTACTTGACTATATGCAACGATACGGCCCCTCAACCACCATGCCTGCTTATATATATATATATATATATATATATATATATATATATATATATATATATATATATATATATATATAGGATTACCGTGACACTGGGATTCAAACCGACTAGGCTAGCCGCCATACGTTTTTTGAAATGTTGACTGCAAGTTGTCTGTACACATCAGTTAGCCCTAGTGGTGCTCGGAGGTGCTTCAGTTGGTGCAGTATCACATGCGAAAGGTCCGAATCGTGCACTTTGAACTGATCATCGATCGCCGCCGCACGGCTGAAGATGCGGTGGGTCTCTCCACTCTCTGAAATGTTTTGAGAAAAAAATATAAAAGGGTTGAGTTGTGGCGCACCCCTCAAACACGAAAAGTAACAGCCATGACAATTGTTTCTTCGCGCTCGTTTATGTATACTTGAGAGTTCTTTTCGAGTTTCCTTTTTTTGTGTTTGAGTAGAGCGATGGAAGTGTTAAGAGACCACCATTGCTAGTTTCCGCTTGCGTTCTTCTCTTCTGCCCTTCGTACGAGAGCGGCGTGCTCAAAGCAGAGCCCTTCACATGATACTTTCCAAGTGTCGAGTGGGCCCCGCCGTGGTGGTCTAGTAGCTAAAGTACTCGCCTGCTGACCCGCGGTCGCGAGATTGAATCCCAGCTTCGGCGGCTGCATTTCCGATGGAGGCGGAAATATTGTAGGCCCTTGTGCTCTGATTTGGATGCAAGTTAAAGAACCCCCAAGTGGTCGAAATTTCCGGAGCCCTTCTCTACGGCGTCTCTCATAATCATATGGTGGTTTAGATCGTTAAACCCGACATATCAATCAAGTACGGAATGGTGTGCCGCTCATTGAGCGAAATTCTAGTTTACTGCTAACGCATTATTCCGACAGCCATTGCGGTGAAACTGTCACTTTTTTCAGGCACTGATAACCACGCTATTGCCGCATTTCTTCATGTTTTGTTATCGCCCCTGTAGGACCGCGGTAAGAATTCGTAGCGCGGCAATTTTTGTTTGCTTTTATTTGCTTTGCGGCGTAAGCTTAAGAAGGCATGTCAGCCGCGGGCTGCCAGCGTTGCTTGAGTGACAAGCGGTTGAAGCGCGACCGACCGGTTTCGCCACGAGCGCAGACACGCGGCGCCAGCATATTGCCCTGCTTTGTCGACGGTCGAGCGTTTCCAGTTACTACTAACTCAAAGAAAAGGGAACCAACCCGGGCAACGAAAGGGTTGAGATTGTAAACGTCGTTGCGACGGCCCCCTAATTGCCTCTCGGAACTGGCAGTCGGCGCATCAACGGGCCTCTTCCGAGACCCCGCGCACCGCGGTGACTCCTCGCATCGGTTCGGCGTATGGCCCGGCCACGTACTGTTTGCGCGCCTGCAAAATCGGCAGCGCGCGTTGCGAAAACTCTGAAGTCACCGACGACCTTTTTCTGCCGGGCCGGCTTTGGTCCAGTGACTCTCAGAAGCGGGCTCGCGACACGGGAAATGGTGACGGTCGCCCGTTCGACGCCTGGGTTTCCTATTGTTGAATCGGGCATGTCTTCGACTACATCCCCGTTTATCTGGGCAAAGGAACTCGTAAGCAGAAATATGCGCGGTCAGCGAGCGGTTCCTCGTACGGCGCACAGAGGCAAAAGGATTATAGCCCCGTTGTCAAGAAATTGACGTGGTAGAGAAAAATCGCCCTATGGCCGCACTACCGAGTACAGCTAGCTCTGTCTAAATAATTGTGCGCCGCGAAGCTGGCCCTGGCCTCTATGCTTTTTCTAGTTTTGTTTTATTTACGTTTTGGTTGTTGTGTGGTTTGGGGAGAGTGCATAAGTCCCACGTGCACGAAGGCGGGATCCTCGTGGCGTTTTTTTTAATGTACCCAATGTACTGTCCAATCAGAGGACAAGGAAGTGATTATGTGCCGAGATGGTGGTAAGGGCGGAGCGCCAGGAAGGGATAAGAAGAGGCCCCGTGGCTCCGCCGGGCGTTCTGAACCGAGCTTGCGGTGTTAGGCACCATCGGCTCCGCCGAACCCCGTAGGGTCGCCCTACAGAAGTCGGTTCATTTCCAAGTTGTTTTTCTTTTCCTTTTTTTGTAACATTGATGTCCATTGTTTTGTAAAATCTGTGAATACAAGTTTTTCTCAGCCATCTAAAACTTCTTCAGCGTTGCTTCTGCTTCCTCGTCAAGCGTCCAGCAGGCCAATAGCCGCTATTGGGATAGCGGCGTACGGTTCTTCTCCCACTTTGCTACACCACCACGGGTGGTGCGCTTCGGGCGCCGAGTGGGGAGAAGTGGTTTCTTCTACATCGAGAAGAGAACCTGATTTTACTGGCGCAGCCGACAGGATTGGCTTGCTGTGGACGGAGCTGAAAAAGGAAGAAGCTGGCTGAGAGGAAAGACGAAGTACAGATGAAGACGCCAAGTGGCACCAGACCAACGGACAGACACTGCAGCAAGTAGCTGCGGCAGCTGGAAGCTGCAGATAGCCTGGTGTTCCCGGAAGACATCGAGGGAGTGACTGGGTCAAAGCGGTCCTTGAACGAGTTCTCAACACCCAAAAGGCGCGTCCACGACGAGGTGGAGCATCGACCAGAAGCCTGCAGCAACAAGCCAGAGCGACGCCACGACAACGGGACCGAGCCAACGGGAGTTCCCTTTCTCATTGCTGTATTGTTGTTGCGGGGCAAACAGGCTAGCACCACTTTCAGCAGGATGGAGGGTGGCGATGGGGCGAGTGAGGATGGGAGTGGTGACGTCCCTTGAACGGCACGAGACCAAGCAGATCATGATTTTAAGATGGCTCGCGAACGAAGCCGGCAAATGGAGTTGGAGTTAGAGCTCGCTAAATTACGTCCGGCAAGCCCATCGGGTAGCGTGAGTGATGCTGGCAGAACATTTGAGCGCTGCTCCAACACTGAGTGGCGCAAATACGCCAAATTGTTAGTGGGTGCCTTCCCGAAATTTCCCGCAGACGCGGAGGTCCCAATTTGGTTCGAGTCAGTGGAGCACACTCTGGAGGCATATGAGGTACCTCGAAGTTATTGGGGACAAATAGTCTTTCCACTCGTGGCTGAGCGCATAGAGTATTTGTCAACTCGGCTCACACCCGCCCAACATCGGGACTATGAGACCGTGAAGGAAGTAGTGCTTGATGAACTGAAGCTGTCTCCCTTAGAATACCAAAAGAAATTCACATGGGCACGTAAACGAAAAACAGAGACGTGGAAAAGTTTTACAACAAGATTGGGCAGCTACTTAAATTTTTATGTGGCGTCAAGAGACGTGTCCACCTTCACGGAGCTTTTGGAACTACTGGTAGTGGACCAATTGAAGACCGTGTTGTCTGAAGAGGCATTAAAATACTTGAGGTTACGTGAGGGGGCAGCGTGGTACAAAAGCACAGAAATTGCAAGGCTCTTGCACACCTTTGAAGACGCGAACGGCAGTGCGGAAGCGCAGAAAGGACAGCCGCGTAACGCCAGCAGCAAAGGGGTAGAAAAGACGACCGACCAACAGAGTAGCAGCCCATCGGGCCCGAGTCAGGGTTCGAACACGAGACCGAAGGGTTCCTATAATTCAGCTAGGCAACCAAGGAAAATGGGATGTTTAGAGTGTGGATCGAACACACATATTAAACTCAACTGCCCGCACTATCTTGAAAGGGTGGCGCCGAATCCTAGCGCTTCGGAGGGAAATGATAAACTCACTGCTCGAGTCTGCCTAGATAAGGTAACGCCGGCCGACCGCTTGTGGAAGGTAACTCTGAATTGCAAAGATAAAACTTTGAATGCAATAGTAGACACGGGCGCCGAGATTACGGTAGTGCAGGAAAGCGTGGTCCCTGAAGAATTTATCCAGGCCCATGGCCGCGTAAGCCTCCGGGCAGCATTTGGTGAACGAGTCGAGGCCAAACTAGTAGAGCTCCCGCTAACGCTGAAACAGGGGCAACCGGTGTTCGCCGAAGTTTCACAGGCCACACCGGTCTTGTGTGCGGTCACAGATAAACTAAACGTGAGTGAATGCCTGCTCTCGGCGAGCGATTGGACCGCGTTGCAGCAGAGCCAGTGTGATTACGACAAACAGAACATGACACTATCCCCCCAAAACTTCTCCGACGAGCGAGAGGCGGCCGCAAAACTAGATGGGAGAGTAGTAGAGCAGAGTAGACCGACTCCGGATTATCCGCGGTCAGCGGAGGGAAGCGTACTACAGCCCAGCGAGGTCGAACGCACACGGGAGGAAGAAGTGGTTACAGCCGTGGCGGTAGAGGAGGGAGAATCAGGGCCGGAAGGAGAGCGTAACGCTAGAGAGAAAACACCACACACCGCCGAGAACGAGGCAAGTTGCGTGTCGCAAAGTGGCGCTAGTGGCGAGAGGGGCGATTTCGAGGCGTTGCGTGAGGAACAACAGAGTGACGAAACGTTGGGCCGGGCATGGAGAGACGCCGCGGAAGGGCGAGGTGGAATGCTTGTGATTGATGGGTTGCTGTATCACCGAGAACAGGTATTGGGTCAACCGATCAAGCAGTTAGTTTTGCCGATCACCCGGCGGGCTGATGTGCTCAGCCTGGCGCATGAGTCGTATTGGGGCGGACACCGGGGGTTTCGTAAGACGAAAGCGAGAATTAAACTTAGTTTTTTTTGGCCAGGTATAGAAAAGGACGTCCGAGACTACTGCAATTGTTGTCACTCGTGCCAGATCAGGGCTGACAGGAGGCAGACAGACAGAGTTCACATAGCGCCCCTCGTAAGGCCCCGATACCCCTTTCAGAAAGTCAATATCGACGTCATAGGACCAATTGAGCCGCCCACAACTCGCGGCCACCGCTACGCGTTGTGCATGATAGATCTCTGCACCCGCTGGCCCGAGGTCATATGTCTCAAATCATTGACAGCTAAAGCTACCTGCGACGCAATGTTGGAAATTTTCAGCCGCAGCGGTATACCAGAGGTAGTATGTTCAGATTGCGGGACCAATTTCACCGCCGCGCTGACCCGCGAATTCCTGACGCGCCTCGGCTGTTCCCCTCGGTTTTCGACACCGGAGCACCCGGAAAGCAACGGGGCGGTCGAACGGTGGAACAGAGTGTTCAAAAACATGCTATTCCATGTGATATCTGAACAGGGGCGACAATGGGACAAGTTCGTGCCACTTCTACTGTGGGCATATAGAGAAGTTCCTCACGACACTACGGGCGTGTCCCCGTTCCAGATGATGTACGGCAGAAAACCCGTCGGTCCGCTCGCGATCCTACAGAGGGCTTGGACGGGAGAACAGGAAATGCCCGCGACAGTGGCAGACAAGCCGGCGGAGTATATGCGAAAACTGAAGCAACAGTTGGAGATAGCCGCGGAAGCTGCTAACGTGACCGCAACTAAACAACAGAGGGCGTACGCGACGCAATACAACCTTCGTGCGAAAGAAAAGGAGTTTCAACTTGGGGAGCAGGTGCTTGTTTTTGATAGCAACCGTTCCGGTAAGATGCAACCGAAATGGGTAGGTCCGTGCAGGATCACAGGAAAGTACCGCCAACACTCCTATTACTTAGAGACACCGGCGGGTAAGCGTATGCTAGTGCATGCCAACCACCTGCGCCCGTACACGTGCCGGGTCGCTGGCATTGGTGTCATATTCCATGACGACCACGAGTTCGGGGAGGTGGAATACGTGCCGCGTCCTGTCTCCTCGCACGACAGAGCATCTATCCTACTGGCGGGTAGCTTGGCTCATTTGCAGCCCCATGAGAGAGTGTTAGTACGGGAGGTCTTTGAACGCCATGTGGCCTTATTTAGCAGAGAAGTGGGGATCGCGCAAGTCGGCGAACATAAGATAAGGCTTATGCAAGGGGCTACGCCGAAACGTAGCCGCCCTTACCGCATGCCAGTGGCCTTGAAGGACGAGGTTTCAAAACAGATAGCGGAACTGCTCGAGCTTGGTTTAATATACCGGTGCGAAAGTCCATTTGCTCACCCCCTTGTGTGCGTCCCAAAGAAAGATGGCACGGTGCGCCTGTGTGTCGATTACCGAAGCTTAAATGCCATAACCGAACCAGACGCATTCCCGATGGGATTCCCGCAAGAACTGATTATGAATGTAGGTCAGGCTAGTTATATAACTCTCATTGATCTCCGACGAGGTACTGGCAAGTTCCCTTAGCGGAGGGGTCACAGCGCTTGACTGCGTTCGTGTCGCACCTAGGCCAGTTTGCTTGGAGGGTAATGCCGTTTGGGCTCAGGAATGCGGCAGCCAGCTTTCAGCGAAGTATGAACCAGCTGTTAGCACCCCATGAGGCGTATGCTTGTGCCTACTTGGATGACATTGCGGTTTTCAGCAGGTCCCTACAGGAGCACGTCCGGCACCTCCACGCTGTGTTCTCCGCCCTAACGTCCGTAGGTCTAGTAGCTAACATGGAAAAATGTCAGGTGGCGTGCGCGTCTATCCGCTACCTCGGACATATTGTGGGATCGGGAAAGCACGGTCCGGACCCCAGCAAGCTCGCGGCTATTGAGGGGCTGCAAGTACCCCAGAATAAAAAAGAGTTAAGGAGTGTTCTAGGTCTGTGCGGGTATTACCGGGGTTACATACCCAATTTTGCTGGCATTGCCAAGCCCCTTACCCAATTGACGGCTAAACATGTTCCTAACCACATCCCTTGGACGCCCGAGGCCGACGAGGCATTTGCAAAACTCAAGGGTGCCCTGTGCAGCGCTGTTGAATTAACCACTCCAGACATTCACAAGCCGTTTTGGCTTTTTACGGACGCTTCCGCTATCGCTGTGGGAGCTTGTTTGGCCCAAATGGCCGATGACGGTACCGAGTGCCCTATTGCTTTTGCCAGTCATCGCTTCACGCCTGCTCAGATGAAATGGTCTACGATAGAACGCGAGGCGTTTGGTGTCATTTGGGGACTCAAAAAGTTCGACACTTGGGTATTCGGGGCCAAAATCTTTGTCGTCTCCGACCACAATCCACTCGCGTACCTCACTCAAGCTTCGCCACAAGGGGCCAAATTGATACGTTGGGCATTGGCTTTGCAGCGCTACGACGTGGTAGTGCAACACAGAAAGGGTACAGCACATGCTAATGCAGACGCGCTTTCCCGGCTGACAAACCAATACTGGGAGGAGGTGCAGTAGCCTGAAAGCCCCGCAGCCGCGATCAGTGAAGGAGGGGGAACGAGTGTTATGTGCCACGGGACTAAGTGATGGATTTATGGTGCAAACATGGCAATAACACTTCAGAATGATGATGGAACTTTTGAACATCATACAACAGTGTGTGACAATTAGCAAGTGTAGTGGTGTGAACTGCGTGTGGTGTCTGTTTGCTTTTACGTGCCAATATTTTTTGTTGCGTTTTTTTTATTATGTTGGGTGGGGCAACAGCGCCCAAATGTGCTGGGGCATGTGTTGCAGTGTGTGTCATGTTAATGAAAACTCTTGCAGAGTGTGCAAAAAATTACCCACGGCAGGGAATGTGAGATGTTGCATGCATCATATGCGTTTGGTGGAAAGGCGCGTGGAGCGAGCAGCTCTGGCATGTTTGGTCGGGGCTACTAGATAAAGCGTTTCAGCCGCATGATGTTTGGAATAGGCTCGCTATATTAAGAGAGCAGGGCAGCTCACCAAGTAGCTTTGTCATGTCAGCTGGCGCTGGAGATTGGTTTGTCTCATTGTGTGTGTTTTTTTTTGAGCACCGAGACCAAGTGGGGCTCTTTGCGCGCTTTCTTTGCAGGAGAGAATTTGCGCATGCTGCTGCCGGCCAGGTGCAGCGTGACCACTGCGTAGTGGGTGGGACACCCCGGCCGTTGGCAGTAGCTGTTAACCCACCGTACACCCACTGGTTGAGCGCGGTCCGTTTTTTTGTGTGTGGGTTTACTTCGGCAACACTGTACGCAAGTTGTTGCGAAGTCTTGGATGGGGGGTGTAGGACCGCGGTAAGAATTCGTAGCGCGGCAATTTTTGTTTGCTTTTATTTGCTTTGCGGCGTAAGCTTAAGAAGGCATGTCAGCCGCGGGCTGCCAGCGTTGCTTGAGTGACAAGCGGTTGAAGCGCGACCGACCGGTTTTGCCACGAGCGCAGACACGCGGCGCCAGCATATTGCCCTGCTTTGTCGACGGTCGAGCGTTTCCAGTTACTACTAACTCAAAGAAAAGGGAACCAACCCGGGCAACGAAAGGGTTGAGATTGTAAACGTCGTTGCGACGGCCCCCTAATTGCCTCTCGGAACTGGCAGTCGGCGCATCAACGGGCCTCTTCCGAGACCCCGCGCACCGCGGTGACTCCTCGCATCGGTTCGGCGTATGGCCCGGCCACGTACTGTTTGCGCGCCTGCAAAATCGGCAGCGCGCGTTGCGAAAACTCTGAAGTCACCGACGACCTTTTTCTGCCGGGCCGGCTTTGGTCCAGTGACTCTCAGAAGCGGGCTCGCGACACGGGAAATGGTGACGGTCGCCCGTTCGACGCCTGGGTTTGCTATTGTTGAATCGGGCATGTCTTCGACTACATCCCCGTTTATCTGGGCAAAGGAACTCGTAAGCAGAAATATGCGCGGTCAGCGAGCGGTTCCTCGTACGGCGCACAGAGGCAAAAGGATTATAGCCCCGTTGTCAAGAAATTGACATGGTAGAGAAAAATCGCCCTATGGCCGCACTACCGAGTACAGCTAGCTCTGTCTAAATAATTGTGCGCCGCGAAGCTGGCCCTGGCCTCTATGCTTTTTCTAGTTTTGTTTTATTTACGTTTTGGTTGTTGTGTGGTTTGGGGAGAGTGCATAAGTCCCACGTGCACGAAGGCGGGATCCTCGTGGCGTTTTTTTTAATGTACCCAATGTACTGTCCAATCAGAGGACAAGCAAGTGATTATGTGCCGAGATGGTGGTAAGGGCGGAGCGCCAGGAAGGGATAAGAATAGGCCCCGTGGCTCCGCCGGGCGTTCTGAACCGAGCTTGCGGTGTTAGGCACCATCGGCTCCGCCGAACCCCGTAGGGTCACCCTACATAAGTCGGTTCATTTCCAAGTTGTTTTTCTTTTCCTTTTTTTTGTAACATTGATGTCCATTGTTTTGTAAAATCTGTAAATACAAGTTTTTCTCAGCCATCTAAAACTTCTTCAGCGTTGCTTCTGCTTCCTCGTCAAGCGTCCAGCAGGCCAATAGCCGCTATTGGGATAGCGGCGTACGGTTCTTCTCCCACTTTGCTACACCACCACGGGTGGTGCGCTTCGGGCGCCGAGTGGGGAGAAGTGGTTTCTTCTACATCGAGAAGAGAACCTGATTTTACTGCCCCGTTACACTGTGATTCTCGGCGAAAACCGCGCATGCAGTATACAAGAATCTACGGTAGTTTAGTAGATCATAATGTTAAAATATACGCGCAGATTGCGAACATTACAGATTATTCTAAAGCTTGGGTGACCGCTATCGATATCGCTGGAATATTTGACGAGACATATATAAATGCCGATGCTACTCACCAATCATTTGATTGATGGCCGACGCTGTGTTCACCGCTGTCCGTGCTAATGGGTATCGTTGTATAATGGTTTTCTGTTCAGCGGCCTGAATTTTGGACAAATAAACAGCTTCATACTGGACCTACAGTCTGCTCCTTTTGTCCACGTCACAAGCCCATGACACTGATAATGTCTCACAACAAAAATACGTTTTATAAAAGCAAGGTTAATTCAGCTTGCATAGAAATCAGTATAACATGGGAGTAAAGCATGTCCAGAAGTAGTTGAATGCTTACTTTACAGTGACATAAGGAGGCTTGTGTGGGGTATATTGGCGTTTGGTAGCTATGGCACCGTTCAACGTGGATGCACCCGTGTTGAGGCCTGGTGAAAATGCTTTATCCCGACGACTAACGGCCACGATGAATGAATAAACAAAGTCTTGTCGTACAGCTGCAGCAGCTAACGCTGAAAGCATAATCAGGAAAGGCAGTGTGATAGTCCGGAATAGCGTCAGTGATCCGACGCAAAGCTTGAGATATGGTCACTGTCCTACGGCACGTTAAAGAGGTATTGGACACCACGTACGGCTGGATTAGAGGGAAACGCAACGCACGCCGCGTGTCCCTTGTAGCTCGGCCGCGATATCTTTCAAGACGAGCGTAATTGGGGAACGCGGTTTTATAGCCAGGCAAGGCAGGAACGTGTCAGAGCTATTTTACACCGAAAGCTGTTATATCACTACTCGGGTAACGTGCCGCTGCATTGCCGTGGACGCCGCCACCGGTGTCCGTAACCACATCAGACGAAATTAGAAGAATAAAAAACATTTAGCACCAATGACTCAGTGGGGCTCGAACATGGGTACACTGGGTGCCAACCCAGTATTCTACCAGTGAGCCATACTGCTTTTTTTCTTTAATGAATGATATTATCACCAGTAAAGTACACAGAACATATTTTATCAGAAGTCAGGCAAACACACACAAGCGTCAAGAACGGGAAGCTACTCCGGAACGGGGTCAAAAGTCTTGACAACACTGCGCACTTGAGCAGCTGCTTCTCGGAAGACCGATCTCGTCGACCGTGGTGGCTCGGCGTGTCTATCGATCATGCGACTTTTCCATAATGAATAAAGTCCCAACAACATAAACAAGTCGTAAGAAGTACTATCAGTCAGACTCTTTTTGAACGGAAGGAACCTAATACCATAGGCTGTGATTGGAAGTGCTTTTCTTAATGTTCTTTTTAGAATGTCCCAAAAAAAAAACATCACGACAATGAATAAAACAATGCTCTATAGTCTCAGGTTGGTTGCAGAGTCTACAATTCACTGTCCAGGGTATGTATATTGATTTTCCATTCAGCCACGTTTTCACTGGCAGCGTGGAAGTGTGCAATTTAAAGAAAAATGTTTTCGCTGAAAGAGATATACACATTTTACGTACACGAAATAATACATCGTCACCAGACAGAAGCGAATATGGCTTTCCATAAACAGGTTCGGGGAAAGATTATTCACAAATGCAGGGGTTAAATTTGTTCTGTCAATAGTATACAAATAATCTAAGGTAAACCTGGCTTTCAAAAAACTGACAGTATCAACAATTTCTTTTAGGAATCCTTGCAACGGCAATTCCTTAGCAACGCTTGTTGTGACATGAATAAAAGGAAGTTGGTAACATAGACGGTTACGAAGAACCGCTAATAGAAATGGGTGGCACACATGTTTGAGGTAGAAAAATCGCAACACCAACTGTCACACGAACAAATGCACAAGGCCGAGGCCATCCTTTTCGAGTGGAAGAAAAAGATTGTCTCTTCTCATGGGTTCCCAGGAAGAGCTCCAAATAAAGCAGGCAAATATCCTATAAAAGGCTTGAATGTGTACCCGAGAGGAATGCAACACCTGCAGACTATAAATAAGCTTCGATACGAGGAATATATTTCACGATTTCGCTCTGGCAGAAATGGAAAGCTCCCGTCCGTGCCATGTTGCCACCTTTCAGCGGATCGTAGTTATCGCAGCGGTCCAGTGTGGGCCGCTGTTACGATAGTTATTGAGAGGCACACCAAGGTATTTCATAGGAGTCGCATTCCAATGAATGTTTGCGAAGACCGCAGGAGTTGTAGCCCACATGCCTAGCCAGAATCCACTACTTTTATCAAATTTATGCTGGCGCCAGCGACTTCACAGAAACGTAAAGTAGTGTTGACTGCTTCTTGTACGCTGGGTTTATCAGCGCAAAAGACGGCAATGTCATCTGCATAAGCTAGAACTTTAACTTCCTCAGCATCATATCGGTAGCCTCTTATGCTGGACTTTAGAAGCACACTTAAACATAATGGTTCCATATAAATTACAAAAAGCAAAGGTGACAGCGGACATTTCTGACGTACAGATGAAATTAACTCTATTATATTGGAAAGTGTGCGATTTACAATTAGCCTAGTTGTGCACTTCTTATAACAGAGTGAGATACCATTGTATAGTACATCACCCAACTGCAGGTGTCTTAGGAGCCGGAACAAAAAAGCATGCTGTAACTTATCAAATGCTTTTGCAAGATCTATTTGAAGGAGAACTACTTGGTCCATGCTACCATCTATACACTCAAAAACTGAACGTGCAATATGAATGTTTGTCTGTAAAGAGCGACCACGAATTCCACATGTTTGGTGGTCACCTACACATTTAGTAATCACTGTCTGTAGCTGATTTGTCAACACTTTAGCAACTATTTTGTAGTCAACGTCACATAACGATATAGACCTGTATTCGTTAACTCCCTTTAATGCGTTAGGATCACCACTTTTTGGGATTAATGGTGTATGGCTCTGATAGAAAGAAGGAGGAAGTTCACCACGATCATAAGCCTTTTTAAAAAGTTGCTCAAGGAAAAGTATCAGAAGTTTTTAAAAAGCTATGTCAAAATTCGGAGTTTTGTTTTTCTGCCACGTTGTTATTGCAAATCTAATTACCTCTCTGGTTATTGGCCCCTCTACAGGGAGTCTATCATCATCTTGTAACTGAGGCACAATGGCAATGAAGTGGTTAGCTTCTTCCTCGAAATTCTCCTGAAGCTCAGGCGTGGTGAACAAACATTTGTAATAATCTTCACATTCAGCTCTTATTTCAAATGTCTCTGTGCAAAGGGAACCCCGCGACTCAATTTGCAGTATCTGTTCAGAAAGTGCATATCTCTTTTCATCCCCGAGGGATTTTTTAGTGGGTTCCTCTTCAGTGAAATGGGTAACACGGGAACGAATCTTAGCTCCTCTGTATAAATCTGTATGATGTTTTTGTATCTGTGCTCGAATCACGTTTATTTCGTCCCCGTACAATCCCGGCTGTTGACTTTCAAAAGTATGGAGCTTATGAAGTAATTCATAGAGATAGCGCTTTTCAGCTTTTTTTCTTTGCGCTAGTTCGCATAAAATACTAATTGCCTGATACTTGACTCTTTCTTTGCACCTTTCCCATTGAGCGAAAACTGGTAGCTGTCGACACTGTGTTACCTCTTGTACCGATTCTTTTACTATTTTAACAAAACAATCTTCGCGCAACAACTGTACGTTAAGCTTCCATAGGTCCCAGTTTAGAGAGGTTTTACAAAAATTTTTAGGACACCAAGAGACAGTGACCAAGCAATGGTCTGTAAAAAATATGGGCTTTACAGCATAAATATGAATGTGAGACCATAAGCTTAGAGATAAATATACACGGCCAAGCCGAGCATGAGAGATGCCTTGAAAGTGCGTGAACCTCACCGAGGAAGGTGCATGCGCTCCCACATCTATTAAATTGTGGTCATTCAATAGTTTCTGCAATAAGGCTGCACTTGCATCATAACGATTTGTTATATATGAATGATCTCTAGCGTCACAAACACAATTAAAGTCTCCAAAAACTACCAAAGTTCTGTCAGTGTTTAGTAGCGAAGTTTAGCAAGGAAAAAAAAATTCCTTTCATTCACTTTGGAGGGAGCATAGACACAGATAAACCTCCAACTATGGAAATGAAAAGATGAGTCGCAACAAATGAGGCGTCCTTCCCCATCAGCATGTAGTGACGTCAAAATATGATTCAAGTGCTTTCTAATTAATAAAAAGCATCCAGCGGATGCACCACGTGCTGGGCTGATGTATAAATTGTAATCACGGAAAACTTCCAGTGCAAGATCGGCGTCACGAGCACCGGAAATCTTAGTCTCTTGCACTGCAAGTACATCAATGTTGTACTGCTCAAGCACGTGGCGCAACTGCCACTGACGCCTTACATTCCTCAAGCCACGTACGTTGAGTGTCGCTACACACATGGGAAACGTTAGCGCGGTAGCCATTTTGTTATCTTACTACTTTTGTAGGTCACCTTTAGCCACAGGCCAACCTGTGGCTTTACCTTCTTTGCACTTTATAGGAGCACTTTCCTCAGAACGCTGGCATAGGCGGCGCGTCTCTCGGTCCCCAAAGAAGGTGACACGTGGACCACACGAAGACACTTGCTCTGTCGTGTCTGGCGCACTCGTTGTTGCTTCATCAGTGACCGGTGCCTGACGCTTCCTTGTCTGACTGCAATCCATTCCTTTTTGTTCCTCATAGTCAGGAGGCTTGTCCTTAAGGCCTTCCAAGTGGTGTTCCTCAGCAGCATTGCATTCATTTATGCTTTCACTGGCGTCGTTAGTGGTGTTATTTTGCATGCCAAGGGTATCCATGGACAAGTGTTCCGCTTCCTTTAAGGCACCTTCTGCTCTTCCCGCTGCTTCTCCTGTCGCATCAACTACCTCAGTGACATCCATAAGATGATCGAGACGTTGGTCTTTTGTGTGTTGGCCAGAACGGAGTTTGTTGCCATAAGTCGACACGCAGGCATCCGACGAGTGACCAAAACACTGGCATTGCAAGCACCTCGGTGTTTTGCACTGTCGTCGTACACGCCCCACTCGCTTGCACCGAAGACACAGTGGAGGCCTACCGGGAATAAGTACGAGGCATTGGTGGCCATAGATTGACATTGATTCTTGGGGTAAGGTCACGACCTGGCTGTGTGTTAAGACGTTGACGAAATTACAACGGACGCATCGTGGAAGCCACGGGCAAGGTGCGTTACTTCCCTTCACTGTTCCCAGAGAGTGACACCTCCCTGCCAAACAAGAACAGCGTGCGAGGAAAGTGACGAATAATTTTCAACCATAATTTCTGCGTCAGAAATACATCACTGAAGTCTTGGTCGACCACAACATAAAACATTTTCGTGTTAAGCTTGCGTGGGGCAGCGGGACTCATATGTCCCACTTTTTTTAACCACCACATGATTGCTTTCTGACATTCAGCACAACCACGTGAATGTTCTAGAAACCAGTTTTGGTAGTTATTTGTAGGTTTTCGCAAGGTTATAGCGCCCACACGTGTCTCAAGCAAACCATTTCGCTTGCACGTGTTGTATCCCTTGTTCCTCAGGTTCTGGTGTGCTCGACACCTTATCAGCTTAATAGGCAAGCTTGAAATTTTCCAGCAAAAAGGAGATTCGGTATAGTCGGTATGGATTCATTTGCAACAGAGCAAATGATGAAGGACACAAGTGGACTTGACAACATTATCATTCACTGATAATTGAGTATTTTATTCAAACAAAGCATAAAAAAATAAAGCACACTAAACGTGCGTACGCAAGCTATGCACACGAGGAAGACAACGCTTGTAAAATTATTATTACTTTCCGAAAAAGTCAACTCGCAATGAGGTTACGCAAAGGACGGTGGACTAACACACGTGTCACCACTTTTGCAGATATATGGAAGGCTTCAGCTATCTCTCTTATACGAGCATTTGAGTGTCCAAATCGGTGGTCAGGCAGTTGCACCACAAATTTTTACCGCATGAGCACCGATTTTGCCGTATACTACAGTCGTTTACTACAGTACACAACCTCGCAAAACTGCTCTAAGTTTAATCTCACAAAAATTACACCAACAGACTTCAAGCTGTATCAAGGTAGTAAGACGGTAAGCTGGGCCAGTTGGTTAGAATCCATCGTGATCTCACTTACAGCGCAACACTAGAAAAAATACAGGGCAGGGAAGGAGCAGAAGAGAAAAGAAAAGACGGCGCTGACTGAAAAGGACAGCGCCGTCTTTTCTTTTTTTTTCTTTTTTTTCTCTTTTGCTCCTTCCTGTCCTGTATTTTTTTCTGGTATCACGCTGTAACTATGTATCAAGGTAGCACTGCTGCTGCTGCTGCTGCTGGTAATACTGCACAATCGGGGTTAGCCTGGCAGGTGAGGTTAGGCCGGCTTTGTTTTTTTTCTTTAATGAATGTCATGCAGATCCAACTAGAAAGGTTGCTTGTGTTGTGAGCATGGAGAAAGCCACTGATGTTGTTTTGGAGCATCAGGCGGCGCTCAGTGTGCTTTGTGCGCCTCGGTATCGTCTCGCTGGACGTTAGTCTCTCGCGCAGAACAGTTCAGTGATGCCGTTGAAAATTGCAAAGGTGTGCGAGGCAGCAGTGAGGAAAGGCTTCTACGTCACCACGTTGGAGGTCTAAAGGCCGGCCGCGGTGATAGATTTGCAGTACTGGCAATAACTTGATACGAACCGATCCTGTGTAGATCAGGCTGTTGTTATTTACTGGCAACTATCTAGACAGACAGACAGACAGACAGACAGACAGACAGACAGACAGACAGACAGACAGACAGACAGACAGACAGACAGACAGACAGACAGACAGACAGACAGACAGACAGACAGACAGACAGACAGACAGACAGACAGACAGACAGACAGACAGACAGACAGACAGACAGACAGACAGACAGACAGGCAGGCAGGCAGATTCAGGCAGATTCAGGCAGATTCAGGCAGATTCAAGCAGGCAGGCAGGCAGGCAGGCAGGCAGGCAAACATGCAGGCAGGCAGGCAGGCAGGCAGGCAGGCAGGCAGGCAGGCAGGCAGGCAGGCAGGCTTATTGATGCAGCTTGCCGATGCACAGTGCAAAAAATATTTTCCCTTGATTATGTAAAAAGGCGTAGGTAACATGCTGCCAACCACTTCCGTAACAAAAAAAGAGTTTCCCAGAAACCACGTAGAACACATAGAATGTACAGCCCGTTCAACTTTCTTGGATGTCTCTGCGATGAAAAAATAAAGTAACGGCTGCTACGGAACAACACATGCTCCGTTGGGCTATTTCTCACACATTATTCATAATACTATTGCTACATGTCCATAAATAACAAACGCGATTCCATTAGATTCATCATGATGCATACGTAATTTGCAGATCTTTCTTCTGCAAGTACAAGGTCATTCAAAATTTTCCAGGACACTATTCTAACTAATCCTGTGGCAGCGTCACCTGGAAACTTTTGACTGCACCTTTACATGCTAAAAAATTTCCGAAGTGAGTTTAAATGTTTAAAGCCAACAAGGAGAAGTTTCCTGTTCACTGAAATCAAATTTTATTTCCCCATGATTATAAAACAAAATACAGCACAGCATGCTACAAATTGTGTGCACAAAATTATAAAAAAATTTATTTTATTTTGGCGGCTTTGTACCTGCAATTTAAAATATGCAGAAGGAATATCATAACTTCCAGATACCTAAAGCACCTGTGTTGTTTTCCTATTGTAAAAGAGGAAAAACGATTTGTCAGCACAATCACACCAGGTGAGTACAGAGCAAAAACCGTGGGAGCACAATTAATTAATTGATTTCAAGACTCCTAATAGGCCTTGTTAGAGGCACTGACTTTCAGCAAAAAAATAAATGATCACACATGAATTATAGTAAATATCATACAGAATGGAATGGCTGAAAGCACAAACAACTTCATAAACACGCCAAAATATTGGCTAACAATATTAGTTGGAGCAAGAGGAGCAAAGGAGAAATGCATTATTTGTTTCAATTGCATTTTACTGTAGCTCTGTCTCCCTGCTATGTACATCACAATCATTCTCAATTCTACATTGTACAAGAGGTCCCCCTGCAGTCTCTGACTATGGGACCTCTTTCTGTATATCATGCACATGTATTCTTCTTCATTTAGCACAATAAAACCTTCTGTTCTGTATTAAACAATCGAACGATTAGGGTTGTGCTATGCAAAATTACCCAGTGTTTTTGTTTACCATCACGAATATGGCGGATAAAACTTTCACGTTTAACCGAAGTTTTAAACTCGTCCTGGTCATTTAATTCTGTTGGCAAAAATTTTATTTCATAGTTATGAGAGTCGTAGGACGCCGACTGAGCTCAAAGTCGTCAAACAACAATTTTTTCAGAAGTCGTTTTAGAATGAACTCAATAAATGGCATTTCCAGCAAAGTAATGAAGTGATCTAACTGAAATATTGGCTTACTTATGTATATCAAATATTTGAGAGCTTTCACCGGGAGCAATATTAAGTAATTTTGCCAGTTTTGGGACTTTTTTCTGGTAACATGGCAAATTCCAAGGACACAAATAAAATATGTGCTGGTGACCTTTTTGACATGCTGCAAACTAAAAATAATTTATGCACTGAAGTTTTGCAGACAGTCTAAAAATATTGAATTTCACTTTTTTGGAAAAAGCTCTGTATTGAGCATCAAAAAGCTTGCCTTGGTGGTTGGACAAATAATATGCACAAAAGTTGATTTTGAAGTTCTATGTACTACCTCAATATAGGTGAACTTACTAAAGCGTATCATTTTTTCTACTCGAGAAGTATTTTTTTTTGAAGTTGTATATCTGCACCAGCTTTACCCCTACTTAACTCAAGCGGCATGAAGCACTTGCAAGGGCGATCTTCAACAAACTTCCACAGACCTGAGGTACACGCAGCAAGCTTGATGCGGAGCAATTGAAATTGGAATGGGGCTATCATGTGTATTCTATTGCCAACAGAGGTGCGCTACAATGATTGTCGCTAGAGTGTGGAGAGCAGTAGCGTAGCAAAAAGGCCTTTTTCTCGTGGGGGTGGTGTGTGCGGAGAAGGCGACTTCGGTCATACTTCATGTACATTCTTGTGGGTTTGTATGTGTGCATGTAGGTATGCAAATGCATAACTAAAAAAATCATAGCATATCTAGGAAGTGAATGATGATCTGTGGGGCGAAGCTTCAGAGGGTTTTATCGGTAACTGTGAATCCGTCTGTATGTCTGCCTGTCACTCATACTAGCGCCTTCTGCTCAGTCATCGATAAACTAGGCGGTCACGAAGCAGTCACAGTAGACGGACAATCCATGGCTTTAGGGTAAAAAAATACCTGGAATGTGCTGGAGAGGGTGGGGGGGCGGCGAGTTAAGCAGCTCCTCCTGCCTTCTTGGCTACACCACATGGTGATGACTCGCAGATGAGCCATCAAGCCCTTAAAAAGTATACAGTACACAATTATCCCTTACGCACAGCATAAACGAGACTATCGCCTTGGCTAACAGTTATTATTTAAAGTTTTTTCGCTTCTGTATTCATATGACAGGGTTTGGTTCTCAGGGAGCAGGGTGCTCTCCTGAAAGCCAGAAAAATAAAAAAATGGTTGTTTTACGATAGCGTTTATCGGTGTACTGTATCAATTCTACTAGCACGCTGCAAGACTTATGTACTGAATATGACTAAATATCTTTATTAGGTGTATAAAACACATCTACTGCATTTGCAGAACTCCCCAGGAAAGCAGGATGTCTGACTTTATATCTATAAAGCTGCATGGCTCACTGCGAAGTCCCCACAATGAACCCTGTCCTTATAGGAGCCCTCCGTTGGCAATGGAACGACGATGATAACCCTATCCCATTTCAATTGCTCTGTAGAGAGCTCCGAACTGGCTCTCTGTATTCCAGGTCAGGGTGATTCGGCTGAAAATTGCCCTTACGAGTGTGTTATGTCCCTTGAGTTGAGTACGCGAAAAGCTGGTGCAGATACATATTTAAAAATAATTTTCGATTTTAAAAATAATACCCTCCAGTAATCTCACCTATAATTAGTTTCTCCACGGAGCTCTAAAATAAAATTTTGTGCATATTTATAGTCCGAACACCAAGGTAAGTCTTTGATGCTGAATACCGAAGTTTTCCCAAACAAAGTGACATTCACAATTTTTTTCAGAGTGTCTGCTATAAAACATCAGTGCCAAAATTATTTTTAATTTGTAGCTTGTTGACAGATCACCAGCACATATTTTGTTCGTGTCCTTGGAACTTACCAAGTTCCCGGAAAAAAATCCCAAATGGGGCAGCATTATTTCATATTGCTCGCGTGAAACGCCCTTTAAAATTGATATACATAACTAAGCCATTATTTTAAAGTTGGATAACTTCATTACCTTACCAGAAATGTTTTTTATCGAGTGCATTTGAAAATTTCTTTTGAAAAAAAAAACCGTTGTTTGACACCCTTTACCATACTTGGCGCCAAATAGTAGGCTCTCATAAATAGACAGAAAAAAAATGGCAACAGCAATAAATAACCAGGACGAGTTTGGCACTTAGAGAAATATGTAGAAATTTTATCAGCCATATTCGTTATGGTCTGAAAAACGTTGGATGATTTGGCATGTAATGACTCTTTGAGATAACACCAACAGATCATTCAAGAAATTTGTCAAATACATTTAAAAATTAGAGTAAAGAAGCATTTGCGTGCTACACGTGGCGTTGCCTTCCTGTGGCAGAAGGCATTTTCAAGTAGGTAGAAACTTTATTTACGGCAGTAATTATAGAAATTTACACAATTAACTATATAACTAGTGGTTATGGCCAGCCGGGTGTAATGGGCGAATCGAACCCCTTTCTACAAATAGTCTACAGCCAGTTTAAAATTTAGAAAAAGTGGCCACTGGTTCTCATCGCAGAGCAATGCAGTCTGCTCAATTTAGCTGACTAGACCGAAACCGACGCAGCAAACAGTGCATCTACCATTCACTTTGCCAATGCCCTTCATGGCGACACTGTTTTTCTTGCATTGGGAGAGAAGATTAGGTCAGCGTCGATAAGTGGGCACAAAGGAAAGTGTCTAAATCGATGGTTCGTAACGGCTAGAGGAACAGTGTCGTCATTGAGGGTGTTGTCGAATTGAATGGTATATGCACTGTATGGTGCGCTGTTTTTGATTTCGACAGCTAAATTAGGCAGCTTGCGTCACTCCACGGTGATTATCAGTGGCTGCTTTTCCAAAATCAAAAAGTGGCTATAACTTTTTGTAGAAGACTTCATTTGGCCCATTTGTCTCGACCAGTTACTACCACTGGTAAAAAAGGTAATTGTCCTATTTGCTCTAAATACTGCCGCAATAATTGTTTGTGCCTATCTGAAGATTTCTTTTGTCACAGGAAAGGAAATGCCGCAACTAGCACGCAAGTACCTTTTTTCTCTAATTTTTAAAGAATATTGGACAAATTTCTTGAAACACCTCATGTTTCATGCACCTGAAGACAATGCGAGGTAAAAACAAACGATGAAGGACGAGCAAAAAGAAATAAAGAGCTCATAAAGAGACAGCCCGATAGCCAGGAAGATTTTTCAAAGGGAGGGACGCACCCTGTATTTCGTACACATGCAGACAATCCAAGGTAAATATAAAGTGTATGATAAACGAGCAAGAAGAAATAACAAACTCATAGACAGCCCTGTAGCCAGGAATAATTTGCGGGGGAGGGAGGCTCTGTTGGACAACCCACAACATGCAATTTGGAGGGGGGGGCAAAAAACTCGTGGGGCACCTCTCTGGCTACAGGTCACCACTGAGCACACTTCCTTGGAATACAGCAGATGTCACACAACAGAAGAAAATTTGTCTTCATCAACAGATGTAAATGGAGGTCTGCGCAAAAGAAAGCCTTTAACCCAAGTGGGCACATTCAGAGGAATGTTTTGCTGTGTTAGTAAAATATGTAGCGAGAAATCCTATCAAAAACTGTAGAAAAATATAGAAACAATGCGTCAACCTGAGAGCCCATTTCAAGTAACAATTGTATGCAGCCAAAAAGGAAAGGCCAGCAAGTCTAGTGTCACATGAAAAGACTCATGAATGCCGCAGTTATATTTTAAAATGATGTTACGAACTTCCAGCTATAGGCCTTGCCTTGCAACAGGAAAGCAGATACTTATCACAAATTAAACTTTCCGTTTGGTATACAAGTTGGCAATGATGGGTCTGATCTTACGAGTTGAAAAGTGGCCTAAGTATGCACTCAAAAAATCAAGGTGAAATGCTGACTCTTCATACAAACTCCTTCATGGCACTGCCACTCATTCCACTGAAGTAATGTAAAATGACGAACGAAAATTTGGATGCCCTGGTGGGTGCTGTTTTGCCTTTTTATGCTCTGGCTGACTAACTTGGTATGCTGTAAAACACAGTACCAATGCTCCAGCAATGTTTACAACACTCTTGCTAGGTTTCCAGCACTAAATGTTGGCCTTCACTACCGCTCGAGGTTGCCAGTGTAAAATTAATCGCAGAAATTACAACTGCGGGTCTTGAAGGTCACCTTTCGAAGGCTATGTTTTGAATGTGCGATGTCGAAAGCAAATTTCAAACAGGATAATCACAACAATGTAAGCATCATAGACATGGTACAGGTTGGTTTTACACTCACTAATGTGGAAAAACATTAACAATAAGTATGAAATCTTGAATGTAGTGCTATAGCCTCATGCAACGAAGATATGGGTGTGCTTATGAGCTGCTTGATCACCTGTCACTGTTCCATGCCACTGGACTGAATGCACAACAATCCATAATTGGCCGTGGAGGATGCAGTGAAGATGATGGTGCTTGATAACTTGCTGATGATGCCGTGACACAGATTCCTGCAACATCATGTCACCAAGGTGCTGGTGACATGAACGGTCATAGTGGCACTGGCATGAGAAGCGACAGCTGGCCCCAAAACAATGGAAGCAGCACCTTGAAGAGAATAAATAGTGTGTGTGACATCGTAACTGCTTTGTCATGACCCCGTGACATGCTTGTCTAACACGATCATCATCATCAGCATCAGCAGCAGCCTGACTACGTTCACTGCAGGACAAAGGCCTCTCCCATGTTCCGCCAGTTAACCCGGTCCTGTGCTTGCTGCTGCCAATTTATACCCGGGCACGTAGCGCGTAGACAAGATAACCGCTGGTCATTAAGGGAACCAAACTGATTGATTGATTGATATGTGGGATTAACGTCCCAAAACCACCATATGATTATGAGAGACGCCGTAGTGGAGGGCTCCGGAAATTTCGACCACCTGGGGTTCTTTAAAAGGGAACCAAACTGGATTCCCAGAGAAGAGAAGCGGGTTAGGGGGAGACAGAAAGTTAGGTGGGCAGATGAGATTAAGAAGTTTAACACGATATAAAACCTTGTTCATCAGCCACGTGTGTGCGTACCTGCACACTACTGTCTGTGGGATGTGGGTATAACCCACGTGTGATTCACTGCCTATGTTAACTCAGGAACCGCAAGATTACACTTTGGAAATCTCTGAGTAAGCATTAGGAGACAGTACAAAACTACATCTGTTTCCAATAATAGCAGCTTCACAACGAGTGCAAAATTTCAAGGAAAAGATACGGTGAATATCAGTTGCAGCTGCATTTGAACCTTGGAATTTCAGGTGGTGTATATAGTCACAACAATGGTTGTAAATTCTCCAGAAAAGACTAATCAGGCACCGTATTGAAGCAATGTGGAGTGTGTTTGCAATGTTGGCTATCCTTGTTTAAAACAGTGTAATAAAGAATAAGTATGTACTCATATATGACTTGACAAGCTACAATAAAGAGCTGTTTTACCTGGCAGAAATTATGATATGTGCGTCATAACACTGTGGCGTGCACCTGATTTTGATAAACCTGAAGTCTGTGCTCTTAAAAGCACAGATGTGAGTGCAGGTGTAATATTGTACCTTCAGCTACTCCTGAGGCATCAGTGCAATTGACATATGTAAGCCCTCGATATGCTGACAGCTCCTAAGTTTGCACAATATATATATATATATATATATATATATAATAACAATTGACAATTGAAATATATATATATATATATATATATATATATATATATATATATATATAGTAACAATTGACTCAAGGATCAAAAAAGTGCAGCCAAGACAGCTTGCCATTGAATCTTTCAGATGAAATTGAACTCCACAAATTGTTAGACAGATATGTGGGGTTTAACGTCCCAAAACCACCAAATGATTATGAGAGACGCCGTAGTGGAGGGCTCCGGAAATTTCGACCCCCTGGGGTTCTTTAACGTGCACCCAAATCTGAGCACACGGGCCTACAACATTTCCGCCTCCATCGGAAATGCAGCCGCCGCAGCCGGGATTCGAACCCGCGACCTGAGGGTCAGCAGCCGAGTACCTTAGCCACTAGACCACCGCGGCGGGGCAAAAACTGCACAAATCATGAGATTCACTGTACTGTATTTGAATTTAGTCCATGAGAATGTTCAAAAGTCACACTTTATAAAGTTATTTTTGTGCCCTCTGCTGCACTGCAAATCATAAATATATCCCAGGTATAACACTAACAGAACAACAAAAACAGTTTGTTTATAACGATTGTAGTGAATCACATATATGCAACAAAATATGAAAGTGAAAGTATATGAGCTTCAAAAATATCTTGACACTAATCCCTTGAGCCAGTTACTTGCCCTGTAACATTTCAGTTCTCTCTGAAAAGAATAAGAGCTTTCTAAATTAGTATAAAAAAGTTGGCACTATTGCAACCTATCATGTAAATCACTTTACTATTTATAAGCTAGTAATGACCACATCACAAAGACAAGAGTGTGCAAAAAAGGCATACCTTTTGTGACCGTAAAAGCTTCCGCTGAAATAAATTGTAAGGTTTGTTTCCAATTGAAAAAAATAATTGATTCTATTTCAGTCACAATATTAGGGTATCAACTCTGTTTCCAAGTGAAAAAATGAATTGATTCTATTTGATTAAAACATTAGGGTATCAACTCTGTTCCTTTTATTTGGAAGTGATATCAAAGATATTAAGTAGCTCTCACCCGGCAAACTTCAAACAGAACTGAAGAGAAAGAACACAACTTTTCAATGAAGCTTCACCTCAAAAGAATCAACTACCTTCATGATAAGTGCCCCACTATGGTTTAAATGTTTTTTCACTTTTCCAATCTTTGAGCAGCAGTCCTTAACTGGAGATAACGTCAGCCATATAATCTGCAGAGGCTTTAATAAACGCCAGTAGTTAGCAGTGTCTTCGTATTCCCTTTTTTCCTCATTCATGCGTCTAAACTTTGCTACAAATACTCAACGGCAGGTAGCACCACATTGTCACTTCAATAGCAGGCATTGTCATTTTATTACAGCTGTATTGGTTCATGACAAAGACATATCCTTCTTTTACTGATTTTAATAGATCAATTTCTGAATTGTAGTGTTCTTGCCACTTCCAAATCTTATCGCATAGGTAATAAGTACTTGCATGTATCGGTGTCACTTACGAGTGTTGCATAAGCACATTGTTCGAACTGTCAGAAGATAGCTGCATGTGGTTAAATGCACCCTAGTACGGTTTCGATCTCTCGTTTACTCATACAGGCTAGTACTAGATAGCGAACTATTAAAGTAAGCACGGACGAAATTAATATGTTGTCTAAATGTTCCTCATGCCGTTGCAGCTAGTACTGACAACTAGGACGCATTGCTTCAAGGTATAAACCCGAGCAAGCACAGAGTACAGCAACTACATCAAAAAAGTTTTTCTCTTAAAGTAACAAGTGATGATGACTTTCTCTGAGAGTAACCAATGAAGGTTTATACCAAATGTGTTATTTACCATAGTTTGTTACTAGGACCACCTCAATGCTTAATTTACAACCAAACATGTACAAAACACCACAAATTTCTAACTTTTTCACTAAATATAAAAATTATTTCGCACTGTACACATATCGAATCATTTGCCTACTCTGATGATCAGATAATACGAATTATGATATTTCACTAAATGCTATCTCTCTATGAAAAATAATCCCCAATATGGACCATGTTCTTCATGTACTGAAAATTCTGCGACTGTTCTACACAGACAATTTAGTACTAACCAAATTGGAGAATGAAAGATTTTAAAAAATATTTCCTAGGGTTTTACGTCCCAAAATCACGATATCACTATGAAGGAAGCCGTGGTTGAGGGGCCCGGAAATTTTCACCATGTGGCCATCTTTATAGTGTACTGGCATAGCACAGTACACGGGATTCTACAACTACCCGTCCATCACAACGCGACTGCTAGGGCCGGCATCGAACACGTTGCCTTCGCGTTAGTAGCCGACCACCGTAACCAATATACCACCGCGGCAGACGAAGCACAGGTGATTTTTATTATTTTTAGAACGCGTTTTACGAGTCGTGGTTTTTAGCGTTCGGTAAGAATTCGCATGCTGTTTTAGATATTTTGAGTTAAAAGTTCTTTCTGGCTGTTCGCAACTCAGTGCTACCTGCCACCAGCCACCTTTTATTAGACAACGCTGAGGAGATGAACTTCGGCCCGGCGGGGAGAACACGCCGATAGGCTGCAGCGCGCCAAGATTTCACGGTAGATATCGTCTCGTCTACGGCGCAGCGGAATACTGGCACCGTAAACAGAGGCTCACCTAACGCCACTAGCATAAAGGGAGGTGCACACATTACACGGCTGCACTACGGTGCTTACAAGCCCGAACACTGTCGGCATAGAATAATGCAACTGCTGTGGACAAGTAATCAGAGCGCAATGAAAATGTTACGCTCGAAATGCAAACCCGGCTAACGCAATCAACCCACGATTTCCGTCAATGCTGTATTTTCTGCTGTCAGTACGCACTCTGTTTCAGAAAAAGCATGCATGATACAAACCGCACGAAAACGACATCGACAGAGGGGCACTGTGTTTATGGCCTCGATTTTACTCGAAGCGGCCTAGTCTGAGATATTGCGTAGATACTACTAGATGAAGATAATTAGTGGCACGAGCTGTAACCCAAACGGCGAGTAAATGACACTCAACTTCAAGATGCAGACCAGAAAAAAAAGCAGCACCGGTCGGGTCCCGTTCCGTGTGTGCGTCTTCTGGCCTTGGGGGAGGGTAGTCGTAAACTGCCTAGAATATACTTACTAGTGTGCCGACCGCAGCGCGTTTCCAATGGGAGACGCAGGGCCACAGAACACCTATACACTACCGCGGCCACTGGATGAAAAAAATTGGCCCCGTATCTGCATGTTAATCTGCAAATGTCGTCGAAAGACATAGTATTGCGTCTGGAGAGACTGAACAAAATGTTTATTTGATGTTCTGCGCTAGAAAATGGGTGAATGGTATTCTGGAGGCACTGCGTTAGAGTGCCTCGAGTGTGTAGCGGAGGCGAACGAGCGCACCAAGTCACGTCACACGTGAGACATGAGCGCTATCTGGCAGTTACCTTGGAAAACAGGGCACGCGCGCCCGGCGTGCCCGTCTCGGAGGTGATAAGGTGTAGAACGCAAGGCGATGGGTAGGTGCCACCACCATTGCGTCTTAGCAAAGCGTTGGAAACACTCACCTTTTTGGGCGAGCGTTGCATGGTCAGCGCAGCGTGATAAGCGCTACGGTGCTTGAAATTACCTATGTATGCCTTTTTTAGTAAAAGATGCACATGCAAAATATATACGTGTTGTTATGGTGCCCCAGACTTGTGCAATATTTGCTTATTAATTGAAATTTGCACAAGTATGAACGTAAACCTTGAGCAACATTGGTGGGCGCTGCGGATGGGGTTGGCCGTTTCAAGTACCCGGTGCAGTTGAGAGTGGACAAACAGACAAATGTACAGACACACAGACCAAAATTTTTGCGTTGATGGTCCCCAAGAAAGACTATTGTCTTTAAATGCGCACGGTACGGCCTGCCGCGTCGAGCGGCTCTCTATAGGAGAGTGCGTGTAAGCCGTAGGGTCAGTTGTGGCCGCTGCAGCGTGACTGGGCGGTGACGGGAGGGACGGGGAAACGAGTGGCAGCGGCACCCTCGGGGCAGCAGCCGCAAAAACTAGCTGGTGTTTGTCACTACAGTAACCCACTAAGTTGTTTCAATGAGTGTTTTTTAAATCTCATTTATCACAACGATGCCATATCACATGTTTAGTAGACTACGAGGCGCTATCTGGTTAAAAAGCCAATTGATTTTTTCTGTGCATGCCAAGCACCTGACTTTTTTTTTCAGAACCACCTTCTTGCTCTGAGGTTGACAGAAAAATCAACAATGCATGTAGCTGACTGATATGGCACTGAATGCTTGACAAAGTCATTGTTCTATTCATGAAGATGTCTTAAACTAAGATATTTTGATTATTGTGACGTTTATTCAGTACTTTTCGTTTTCTTGGCCGGAATGCTTGACAATTATTTTTGGACACCTTACCATTGCCGTTCATAGGTTTTATATTCTGGAAGTGTATCGAAGAAACATATTTTCAATATTTTTCATGTTATTCCCGGCTGCGGCGGCTGCATTTTCGATGGAGGCGGAAATGTTGTAGGCCCGTGTGCTCAGATTAGGGAGCATTATAAAAAACCCCAGGTGGTTGAAATTTCCAGAGCCCTTCACTACGGCGTCTCTCATAATCATATGGTGGTTTTGGGACGTTGAACCCCACATATCAATCAATCAATCAATCAATCAATCATCAATCAATCAATCAATCAATCAATCAATATTCTTAATGTTATTCGGTACACGCGGTAGTATGCCTGAAAGTAACTAAGCTTCAAACGCTAGATAAAAGTGGTTTCTACAAACATGGTGACGCGCTCCTCGTAACTTGATTAAAGGGGCTACAAAAGTATACATCATTAGAAGTGCCGTTCAAATTTCTTGCTAGTTTCTACTAGGCAAAGCAATATAATTGTACCGAATCATAAAGGTACTGTAAAGAAATAAAAGTGGGTCAATATATATATATATATATATATATATATATATATATATATATATATATATATATATATATTAAGGAAAAAAGTGTATACTTAAGGGCTCGTTTTTCTGTGTTTTACACAATACTAATGAGATATAACAGACAATAGTGCCAAGGAAAGTATAGGGGAAGATATTAGACCAAATTGTATGTAAAATATGAAGAAAAGTGGGTGAAAAGACAACTTGCCGTGCGTAGAATCCGAACCTGTGGCCTTCGAATGACGCGTTCGATGCTCTACCACTGCGCTACCACGACAGCTATCCACCCAGCCATTTTATTGGGTTTATATGTGATTTAAACGTGGGAGTGTCAGTCAGCGCCAGCAGTAGCAAGGGCAGCGAGTGTAGCACACTTTTTTGAGCCTATTTGGCGTCACGTAGCACGTGAACTAATTACGAATGGGCAGCTGACCAATAGTCCCTCGTATAGCAATCTAACGGCACTACGTCTGCCAGTACGAGACTCTCGTTAATGAATTAAGGAAAAACGTGTATACGTAAGGGCTCGTTTTTCTGTGTTTTACACATTATTATTGAGATATAACAGACAGTAATGCCAAGGAAAGTATAGCGGAAGATATTAGACCGAATTGTAATGTAAAATATGAAGAAAAGCGGGTGAAAAGACAACTTGCCGCGGGCAGGATCTGAACCTGCGAACTTCGAAAGACGCGTTCGATGCTGTACCACTGAGCTACCACGACAGCTATCCACCCAGCCACTTTATTTGGTTTATATGTGATTGAAACGTGGGAGTGTCAGTCAGCGCCGCCAGTAGCCAAGGCAGCGAGTGTAGCACACTCTTTTGAGCCTATTTGGCGTCACGTAGCACGCGAACTTATTACGAATGGGCAGCTGACCAATAGTCCCTCGTATACAACCTAACGGCACTACGTCTGCCAGTACGAGACCCTCGTTAATGAATTAAGGAAAAAAGTGCATACTTAAGGGCTCGTTTTTCTGTGTTTTACACAATATTAATGAGATATAACAGACCATAATGCCAAGGATAGTATAGGGGAAGATATTAACACACACACACACACACACACACACATATATATATATATATATATATATATATATATATATATATATATATATATATATATATATATATATATGCATGTATATACACATGTACATATATAATAATACATATAACATATTTATAATAATAATTATGTAATAATATATTCATCATCATCATCATCATCAGCCTGTCTACGTCCACTGCAGGACAAAGGCCTCTCCCATGTTCCGCCAGTTAACCCGGTCCTGTGCTTGCTGATGCCAATTTATACCCGCAAACTTCTTAATCTCATCTGCCCACCTAACCTTCTGTCTCCCCCTACCCCGCTTCCCTTCTCTGGGAATCCAGTTGGTGACCCTTAATGACCAGCGGTTATCCTGTCTACGTGCTACATGCCCGGCCCATGTCCATTTCCTCTTCTTTATTGCAGCTATGATATCCTTAACTCCCGTTTGTCCCCTAGTCCACTCTGCTCTCTTCTTGTCTATTAAGGTTACACCTACCATTTTTCTTTCCATTGCTCGCTGCGTCGTCCTCAATTTAAGTTGAACCCTCTTTGTGAGTCTCCAGGTTTCTGCTCCGTAGCTAAGCACCGGCAAGATACAGCTGTTATATACCTTCCTCTTGAGGGACAGTGGCAATCTACTTGTCATAATTTGAGAGTGCCTGCCGAATGTGCTCCACCCCATTCTTATTCTTCTAGTTACTTCATTCTCGTGGTTAGGCTCTGCGGTTATTACCTGCCCTAAGTAGACATAGTCTTTTACAACTTCAAGTGCACTATTACCTATCGCAAAGCGCTTCTCCTTTCCAAGGTTGTTGTACATTACTTTTGTTTTCTGCAGATTAATTTTAAGACCCACCTCTCTGCTCTCCTTGTCTAACTCCGTAATCACGAGTTGCAATTCGTCCCCCGAGTTACTCAGCAATGCAATGTCATCGGCGAAGCGCAGGTTACTGAGGTACTCTCCATTAACTCTTATCCCTAACTGTTCCCATTCTAGGCTTCTGAAAACGTCCTGTAAGCACGCAGTGAATAGCATTGGGGAGATTGTGTCCCCCTGCCTTACACCCTTCTTTATTGGTATTCTGTTGCTTTTTTATGAAGCACTATGGTAGCAGTTGATCCCCTGTATATTTCTTCCAGAGTGTTTATATATATTTCATCTACGCCCTGATTCCGCAGTGTCTGCATGACGGCTGATATTTCTACTGAATCAAACGCCTTCTCGTAATCTATGAAGGCTATGTATAGTGGTTGGTTATACTCTGAGCATTTCTCTATTACCTGATTGATAGTATGAATGTGGTCAATTGTTGAGTAGCCTGTTCTAAATCCTGCTTGTTCCTTTGGTTGATTGAATTCTAATGTTTTCTTTACTCTGCTAGCGATTACCTTTGTAAATTGCTTGTATACTACAGAGAGCAAGCTGATCGGCCTGTAATTCTTCAAGTCCTTGTCATCTCCTTTCTTATGTATTAAGATGATGTTAGCGTTCTTCCAAGACTCTGGTACTGTTCCCGTCAGGAGACACCTCGTAAATAGAGTGGCTAGTTTTTCTAGCAGAATCTGTCCTCCATCTTTCAGCAGATCTGATGTTACTTGATCCTCACCAGCAGCTTTGCCTCTGTGCATGCTCTCCAAAGCTTTTCTGACTTCTTTTATCATTACCGGTGGGGTGTCGTCTGGGTTACTGCTAGTTCTTATAGTATTAAGGTCGTGGTTGTCTCGGCTACTGTACAGATCTCTGTAAAACTCCTCCGCTATTTTAACTATCCTATCTATATTGGTTGTTAATTTGCCTTCTTTGTCCCTTAGTGCATACATCCGCCTTTTGTCTATCCCAAGTTTCCTCTTCACTGCTTTGACACTTCCTCCGTTTTTCAGAGCGTGCTCAATTCTCTCCATGTTATACCTTCTTACATCGCATACTTTACGTCTATTAATCAGCTTCGAAAGCTCTGCCAGTTCTATTTTGTCTGTTGTACTTGACACTTTCATGATTTGACGCTTCTTAATTAGGTTCTTCGTTTCCTGGGAAAGCTTGCCGGTGTCCTGTCTGGCGACCCTGCCTCCAACTTCCACTGCACACTCCGTGATGATACTCGTCAGATTATCATTCATTGTATCTACGCTAAGGTTGGTTTCCTCGCTAAGAGCAGAGTACCTGTTCTGCAGTGACACTCTGAATTCCTGTACTTTTCCTCTCAGTGCTAGCTCATTGATTTGCTTCTTGCGTATCAGTTTCTGTTGTTCCTTCTTCAAGTCTAGGTGGATTCGAGCCCATACCAATCTATGGTCACTGCATCACTGCATCTTACCTTGCCAACCACTTCCACATCCTGCACGACTCCTGGGTGTGCAGTCATTATAAAGTCTATTTCATTCTTATTTACGCCATTAGGGCTCCTCCATGTCCACTTGCGGTTTTCTCGTTTTCGTTAGAAGGTATTCAAAATACGCAGATTATTGCGTTCTGCAAATTCTACTAGTAGCACTCCTCTGGCGTTTCTAGTGCCGATGCCATAATCTCCTACTGCCTGGTCTCCAGCCTGCTTCTTCCCTACCTTTGCATAAAAGTCGCCCATTACTATAGTATACTGTGTTTTCACCTTACTCATTGCCGATTCCACGTCTTCATAGAAGCTTTCAACTGAAGCGTCATCATGGCTGGATGTAGGTGCGTAAGCCTGTACTACCTTCGTTTTGTATCTTTTATTCAGTTTAATTACAATGCCTACCACCCTTTCATTAATGCTATAGTAATCCTCTATGTTGCCAGCTATGTTTCTGTGAATTAGAAACCCTACTCCCAGTTCTCTTCTGTCTGCCAAGCCCCGATAGCAAATGACGTGCCCATTCTGTAGCACAGTATAGGCCTCATCTGTCCTCCTAACCTCACTCAGCCCTATTATATCCCATTTAATGCCTTCTAACTCCTCGAATAATACAGCTAGACTTCCCTCACTAGATAACGTTCTAACGTTAAACGTTGCTAAGTTCAAGTTCCAATGGTGGCCTGTCCGTATCCAGAGATTCCTAGCACCCTCTGCTGCTTTGCAGATCTGACCGCCGCCGTGGTCAGTTGCTCCGCAGCTGGTGGGGACTGAGGGCCGTGAGTTAATTGACGAATGCCTACGGAAGGGGGTGGCCAGATACTGCACCAGGGTGGCCAATCCTTCTCTGGTGAGATCATCGGTGCGTACCGGCTTTAAGCCGGTACGATCAGACTGTAGTGGGAATGCTCCATGCATGTCTTCCTTATTGTTGTTCAGCAGCGTTGGCGGCCACCCACCACGGAGCCCAACGAGGGGACGCTACAAGGTTACAATTGCTGAAACCTGCAGACGCCAGCCGTACAACGCCACTATAACCTAATGCGCCTAGACCAAGGTAGGCTATTTGCACAGGGTTAACCCTAGCCGCCAGGAAGTTTGGAAGTAAACGGAAGAGAGTAGAAGACAGGACAGATAAATAGTAAGAGATAAAGACGAAGATGTAGGGAGAGAGAGATAGGAAAAGGCGACTGCCGATTCCCCTGGGTGGGTCAGCTCAGGGGTGCCGTCTACGTGAAGCCGGGGCCAAAGAGGTGTGTTGCCTCTGCCGGGGGCCTTAAAGGTCCAATCACCCAGCGTCGGCTCAACCCCCAGGATCCCCTTTTCCTCGGACACGGCAAAGCCACGCACGGCTAGGCGTGGGAGGGAGTCGAAACTCCCCCGTTTGCTCGGGTTCGTGGTGTCGCTACACACCAAACGCCTACTTGCGCAGGCGCCCCTGCGGTAGGTCATGCTATAGGTAATGAATAAATACAAATATCTGGGCGTATGAATAAGAAATGGTACCGAGTACCTATGGAAATACGAAATACATTTAGCAACTAAAGGAAACAGGAATGCAGTGGCGACGAAAAATAGGGCACTGTGGAATTACAATAGGTATAATGTTGTGAGAAGAATTCTGAAAGGTGTTTTGGTTCCTGGTCTGACTTTCGGCAATGCGGTCTTGTTCATGAGATCAGAGGTTCAAGGAAGATTAGAAATTAAACAACGAGGAATAGGTAGGCTTGCTTTAGGAGCTCACATGAATACACCAAACCAGGAAGTACAAGGCGATATGGGATGAACATCATTCGATGGCAGGGAAGCTAGCAGCAAGCTAAAATTTGAGAAGCGATTGAGAGATATGGGGGAGGAAGCATTGGGCTAGGAATGTTTTCAGCTACTTGTACATGAAGAGTGTCGATACAAAATGGAGGAAGCGAACCAGGAAATTGACTGGTAAATACTTAGAAAATAGCAGGTGGTCAAACCTAAGAGAACTATCGGTTAAGAAGAAAGTGAAGGAAACGGAGACTGACATGTGGAGAATCGGCATGATTTAGAAGTCCGCACTAGAGATTTATCAATCTTTTATGCAGGAAATTGCCAAGTAAAGGATCTATGATAATACTTGGGGTAGTTCTCTACTGTTTGAGGCCAGGACGGGAGTATTGCGAACTAAGACATATCGGGCCAAATACGAAGGGGTATAGACAGTATGCAGTGCATGTGGAGAGGAAGAAGAAACTGCCGAATGCTTGATAATGTTTTGTAAAGGGCTTCACCCGAATGCTTGAAATCTCACGGCATTGAGATTTTGCACTGTTTGGGCACAATAAACTTCACAGTAATCTTTCCTTGACTGCACCACTGTTTATCATGTTGGCTATTGTAAATATCCACAAAGGGTTTGTTTATTTGCAGGTTTTAGATGCATGGGGCAAATCTGGCTCATAGGGAAGCCCCCTCTCTGAAATTCGTCCAGTCGGCTAATAAAGGCAGAGTATATAGGCACAAGTACTAGTGGCGGCGTGCACAATTAAACAAATGAAAAGCAAACGCTATTCAAGGAACTAACCAAGAACAGCTGCCAAAGGACATTTATTCTGAAAGCACGGCAATGCTTGCTGAGAAATTCAGCATCCGGCCTGTGAATCAACACCACAACAGAAACACCCTTCACTCATATGTCTGAGGCATCAGTGAAATCATTGCCCGTACAGGAAAAAAGACATGCGAGTGACTCAGAACATGCTTTCTACATATTATCAAAGTTCGTCCACTGAGAGAAACTGTTTAAGGCACTTCATGACAATATGTTTCACCACTGAATGTAATTGTTGTGCAGGTACGGGTTCTGTATCAGCGAGAGGAAGCAGCTACAGTGAATGTGAAGTGCATTGAAATCTCACGGCATTGAGGTTTTGCACTGTTTGGGCACAATAACCCTCGCTCTATCCTCAAGCGTCGACTGAAAACCAGTCTTTACAACCGCCGAGACTGACGGCTTTGCTACATATTTGGCTGTCGACCGTTAGTACTGAGTTCACGAGGATTGTGAAACAATATGAATTATTTGATGTCCAAATAAAACTGGTCCATGCTCTGGGGCTTGAAATTCTGCTCATGTTACAATGTTCCTGTCATGCGCATATTGTAATTTACTGTGTCAAATTTTTTTTGTTCAGGTCGGTGCTGGCGACGCCAGTACAAGGCGTTGCCAGCACCGACCTGAACTTGTGCACGTAGTACGCATTAACCCATACGTCAGCGAGTGACTCTGCGAGGCACCGTCGCTTGTACAAAGTGACTTTATGCGCGAATCACTGGCTCAGCTATAGCATCGGGGTGATGCTCTTTTAAGGGGAGGCAAATGCCGCGCCCGAAACAGAGAACGAAGACGATGTGAGCGCCAACAGTCTCGTGAAAAGGGACACTGAAGAAGACGACGTGCTTTTGTTTAGGTCTCTTGCTCTTGGCGCCTGCATTAAAACACACGCAGTCGGTTCTCGGACTCAACGTCTCGGTGAACTGCTTACGTTGAACCGCGACAATAGTGAAGTTGAGGACTAGTACTTTGCAGTGAAGGGTTTAATTTTCAATCGTGCCTTGACTTTAGCCACCAATCAGATAACCTCCTTCTAGTTAAGTCTACCCGCTTAAAGTCTATTTTGCCCTCCCTGTACCTAAATAACGGACATGGATATAACAAAATATCGGTTATAACGAAGTAAACGAAGAATACTCTTGTAATATAGTTAGAAATGCTATACATTTACAACGAATTTTTTGATATATAACAAACTTATTTTCATGCAAGATACGACTGTTATAATGAGGTATGAGTGTATAAATTTTTTTCAGTTTGGCGTAATGTCAGGGCAAGTTAAAATTAGTGTTCTGCAAGATTGAACCAATGTAAAGAGATAAAATTAAAGCAACAAACATTCTGATACCTATCACTTAAAGTAGAGCTTTTGACTAGCTATACTGTAATATACAGTAGACTCTCATTAAACGAAACCTAAACTGACCAGAAAAATATGTATCATTTAACAGGAGTTCTGTTCACGGAGAGATGAATAAGGGTACAGTATGAAATGGCACTGACAAATTATGTCATTTGTTTGAAACGTATAGTAATGTTTGTGTAAGCATAAGTTGCGCTGCTGTTTTGTGGAAGTACGTAACATTCACCATAATTTGGTATGCATGTTTCAGATAAAGAAAATATTTCTTATTGTCATGTCATATTTCTTGTCATAAATATTTCTTGTTGTCATATCAGTGTCACAAATGTGAGAGCACTTGTTTATGAGGAATGTAAATAGTGTTTCCTTGATAACATTACTGCAACTTTTCGCTGAGGCCAGGACAACTGTTTTGTAGTACGTATGTTCCACTCACACATAAGCATGTCTACATGATTTTTTAAATTCATTTATACATTTAAAATAGTACCAAGTGCTGTGCAGTTGAAAACAGCCCCAATGTCAAAAGATAAGGCAACAGTCTTTTACTTAAGGCGCCTGTTTTCTCCTAGAGCTAGAGCGAGGTAGTTTTGAAGTTGCCAGTCAACTTTAAGGCTGTTGTAGCTTGTCTAATCTTACTTTTATAATGACTTGTAAACCAGCAAAGAACAAGCTGGTGTCATCGGCATATAAATAGTTGCTTTTATTTGCATATGGCTGATGTCACCAACATAGATATAGAAAAATTGGTGTCTGAAATCGGGTTCCTTTTTTGGGACACCTAAAAGAACCACTCCATTGAAATAGACGGTTCTTCCCACCACAACACATTATTTCATATGAAGCTGTAAGAAACACAATGAATCCTTCTCCAAGTAAACAATAAACAGTCAATTTACTTAGTAGTAGTGCAGTTAAACCCCTTTATAAGAGGAATGCTTCATATGACAATTCTTGTCTTCTATACGAGATGTCTCTTGCAAGCTGGGTGCCAAGTATGCATTTTCTTATAAACCCGTATTTTAGTATAGGCTCTCTGGTGTCTCTTACATCAATGTCTTTCTTAAAGAGGTTCGACTGTATACTGTAGACTCTCGGCAATTTTCAACCTGTTAAACGAAACTGCTGCTTAACTAGAAAAATTGACTCTGATATGATTTGTATCATAACCATTTATTTACTCATTCATCAGCCAGAAAACGACTGAGAGCGAGGTGCGCACTTCACTGCCTTTATATATACATACAAGCGAGCAGATGGGAGAGTGGGGCGCAGGGAGGAGAGAAAGATGCAAACGGTGGGAGAAGAAGCAACGAAGCATTGCAGCTACCCTCTCCTAGACTCTCTCCACACGTGCGGGAGCTTCACCGAGCTCTCACGATGCGAGCACCCTCGCACGTCAGAGGGCACTCCTCCTCTCCACTCACTCTCCGCCCGCACCACCTGCTCCGGTTGCTAGGAGTGAGGATAAGCACGTGTGCCTGGAACTGTTGCTATGGGAGAGGAATAATATATTATAATATAAATAATATATATATATATATATATATATATATATATATATATATATATATATATATACCAGAATCTTTTAACGACATTCACTCTGGACCCAACGTATAGTGTGCAAGAAAGAGACGATGAAACTTTCACGGAAGCGTATTCACTCAACGTTTTCAGCTGGTGGACCAGCCTTCATCAGAGTCTGACGAAGGCTGGTCCACCAGCTGAGAACGTTAAGTAAACACGCTTCCGTGAAAGTTTCATCGTCTCTGTCATATATATATATATATATATATATATATATATATATATATATATATATATATTTATAAAGGAAAGAGGTTTATACCTATGGGCTCGTTTTTCCGTGTTTAGACACAATATTATTGAGATCTAACAGACAATAATGCCAAGGATTGTATAGGGGTAGTTAGAACAAATGTAATGTAAATAAGAAGAAAAAAATTGGGTGAAAAAATAACCAGCTGTGAGTAGAAATCGAACCTACAACCTTCGAATAACGCGTTCGATGCTCTAACCACAGAGCTCTCACAGCTCGAGGCCAGGATTCTGGCCCACGAGGGGCTAGTTCGTTAAACGTCCACCACGTGCCGCATGAAGTTGAACCCTCCTCCTCGTTCCTTCTTTTCTCCTCCCACCACGGCGCTGACGAGTTCCCTACGGAAGTGGCCTCGCTCTTCAACCTGTTCTCGGCCGCCCCTCATTGCGGGAACCAAAGAATAGCGACCCGCTGTCAGTGCATTCTTACTCACGCCGTTTAAGAGCCGGCCTGTGTAGAGTACGCGAACAGGTTTCGGACCAGCCATGAACAATTTTTCAGACTGAGTACTTCTTTTTTTTCTTGCCTTGGTTGAATTCGAGTCCTCACAGTTTTGATATAGTCATAGATAATTTATATGCGAAGAAGCTAGGACCAACTGCATTACAGTCTTTAGTTTTTTTCTCGTCGTAGGTAATCTATTGTAATCATAATATCAGGTTCAATACTTAATTTGTGGCTAAGTCATATTACTTTCCGACCCAAACTTTCTGTAGGGCAGAACAAAGTTTTTAATCTTGTTTTTTTTAGCTACTAGGCTATTGAAAAGCATGCAAAAAATTAAGAAAGATGTTAGTAGAACGATTTTCACAGGAGAAGCATGTCCAGTATATAGGACACTGGGATTAATTTGTTGAACAAATAGGTACACATATTCTGCTATTCTCTTAGAGCGCTGCTTTTGGCCCTGTTAGGTTATTAGTCTTACATAACACGAGCGGGGTTTGTTTTGTCCCGAGAAAAAGTTGATCCTATTCGCTGATCCTCTTTATGCTTCATGCTGTTGATATATTCCCAGCATGCCCCAGTTTTATTTTTATGACTGGGCTTGAAGAGTGTCACGTCAAGCCACCTCTTGTTTTCTTTTTTTCCTTCTAAATTGAGCACGATGTGCACCAATTGCATCTTGGTGTGAGTGTACTGGACATAGGTAATTTTCTCATTGCCAGCAAAGTTTTTATTAGAAAAACTACAATTTTGCAACAACGCATCGAAAAAAACATGACAGAACTCATACAATTTAAATGATTTCAATGGTGCAAAGATATGTCCTGAAATACTTTTGTATACTTGAACGCATCATGCGCACGCAGTTCCGCGTAGATTACGCAATTACTTCTAGTGCCCGATAAATAGGTGGAGCTGAAGGGTGAACTACACCTAAAAACATCTTACTCGACTCTTACAGAAGCTACCAAAGTGGTTTTAGTTCTGACTGTAGCTCTGCTTACTTTTATTCATCACTTTTACCGTCATGTTTTTGTCAGCGACTAAGTATATGTACCACCCTGCTGAAATCCCCAAATTGTGATTGCAGTAACTGCAAATAAATAGTAATAATAAATAATGTATTCAATGCATTAGTCAAGGGGCAGGAAAGGAATGTGCTTGTTAACTACATAGTAAACGCTCCGAGATTGTACTGTTCAGTTATTCTTTGCGGAAGCTCTTTCGCTTTCTTATTTCTTCGTAGAGCTTATTCTTTGCGTCGATGTGCGTAAGGAGCTAAGTATAGTTCCATTGAGAAAATAGCACCAGATGCTCGGGACCGACAGCACAGTGTAAGCTGAAGGAGCGGCTTTTGTAGAACTTTTGTGATTTAGTGTTAACCTCTCATTTGCTGGCATCTCATTGCATGTGTCTGATTTTATAAGGTACTCAGCATAGTTCCGTAAACTGTACTTCAAACAATGCCTGCTTCAAGGGACAGCGTGTGCCTGATTGTTTTTCCACTACTACCTGACAACATTTAATTTAACGAGATTCGCAACTTCAGATTATGCAGCAAGTGTGTTTAACAAAAGATTTGATACACCTAGAACTATTGTGTCTTTATGTTTTTGGCTCATTTCAATCGCCTTGATATATTACAAATAGTAATGGATAAATTATTTATGTAACACTTCATCTGGCGAGATTTCATTGCGACATGTGAAAGGAAATTTCATAGCGTTATTGCGCACATTACAACTGCTTTATGCAACAGATAGTCGAATGTTCAACTATCTCCGCATTATTGACAAATGTGTTGAAGGCCTGTGCACCAATAAAAGAGCTATCGAATGGGGTCCTTGGCGTACGATGTAAGGGCTAGCATGCTTAACTTATAAGCAATTTTAAACCCACACTGTTAATTTAGGTGTACATCTCAAGTATATAGTGCTTCCTCTCGCCCCCGGATGTTGTCAGAATTCAGAACTTGATTTTGCGATAGAAGAGTGAATGCACCATAATTATTGCCTGTATTAGATTGGGAAATATTGATGATAATCCACCTTTTCACTCAATGGTCTCGCTGATGTATTTGTAAACATGGCAACGGCAGGAACACTAATCATGCTGCAGCCAAGAAAAAAAAGTGATGCAGAACATTTTTTTATTAGTCTATAAAACAGGTATTTATTGATAATATTCCATTAGTTGTTAACGTGAGGTCATTACTGGCAGAAATATGCTTTGATTTTCCCTCCAGGAAGAAAGAACACTGATGTTCACGTTTGGTGCCTTCGTATACAGTGTTACAGCTTCGATCCTCCCACAGTTTAGACAAGAGCGTAGGATGAAAATTTAGGTGAATTACATGATTGATACATGTAGCATTTTATTTTCAACGGCAGAGTGTTTAAACTTCATTTCCAGCCTGGCCCGACGGCCTCTCCGAACTTGAAACACATGTGTCAGCTGAGCTTAAACAAAGCATTGATATATATATATATATATATATATATATATATATATATATATATATAAGGGAAAGAAGTGTATACCTAAGGGCTCGTTTTTCCGTGTTTTAACACAATATTAATGAGATATAACAGACAGTAATGCCAAGGAATGTACAGGGGAAGTTATTAAAACCAATGGAATGTAAATAAGAAGAAAGAAAAGTGGATGAAAAAATTACCAACTGTGAGCAGGAATCGAACCTACGACCTTCGAATTACGCGTTCGATGCTCTAACTACTGAGCTATCACAGCGGCCCTCCCTCCATCCACTTTTTTGGGTTTATCTGTGAATTTAGAAGTAGGAGTGACAGTCAGCGCCATCTATAAGCCAAACGACGAGTGTGACAACACTCTTATGCGCATATTTGGCGTCACGTAGCACGTGAACTTATTATGAGCGGGCAGCTGATTAATTGTCCCTCTTTATACAACCTAAACACACCAAGTCTGCCAGTACGAGACCCTCGTTCAATGAAATAAGGGAAAGAAGTGTATACCTAAGGGCTCGTTTTTCCGTGTTTTAACACAATATTAATGAGATATAACAGACAGTAATGCCAAGGAATGTACAGGGGAAGTTATTAAAACCAATGGAATGTAAATAGGAAGAAAGAAAAGTGGATGAAAAAATTACCAACTGTGAGCAGGAATCGAACCTACGACCTTCGAATTACGCGTTCGATGCTCTAACCACTGAGCTATCACAGCGGCCCTCCCTCCATCCACTTTTTTGGGTTTATCTGTGAATTTAGAAGTAGGAGTGACAGTCAGCGCCATCTATAAGCCAAACGACGAGTGTGACAACACTCTTATGCGCATATTTGGCGTCACGTAGCACGTGAACTTATTATGAGCGGGCAGCTGATTAATTGTCCCTCTTTATACAACCTAAACACACCAAGTCTGCCAGTACGAGACCCTCGTTCAATGAAATAAGGGAAAGAAGTGTATACCTAAGGGCTCGTTTTTCCGTGTTTTAACACAATATTAATGAGATATAACAGACAGTAATGCCAAGGAATGTACAGGGGAAGTTATTAAAACCAATGGAATGTAAATAAGAAGAAAGAAAAGTGGATGAAAAAATTACCAACTGTGAGCAGGAATCGAACCTACGACCTTCGAATTACGCGTTCGATGCTCTAACCACTGAGCTATCACAGCGGCCCTCCCTCCATCCACTTTTTTGGGCTTATCTGTGAATTTAGAAGTAGGAGTGACAGTCAGCGCCATCTATAAGCCAAACGACGAGTGTGACAACACTCTTATGCGCATAGTTGGCGTCACGTAGCACGTGAACTTATTATGAGCGGGCAGCTGATTAGTTGTCCCTCTTTATACAACCTAAACACACCAAGTCTGCCAGTACGAGACCCTCGTTCAATGAAATAAGGGAAAGAAGTGTATACCTAAGGGCTCGTTTTTCCGTGTTTTAACACAATATTAATGAGATATAACAGACAGTAATGCCAAGGAATGTACAGGGGAAGTTATTAAAACCAATGGAATGTAAATAAGAAGAAAGAAAAGTGGATGAAAAAATTACCAACTGTGAGCAGGAATCGAACCTACGACCTTCGAATTACGCGTTCGATGCTCTAACCACTGAGCTATCACAGCGGCCCTCCCTCCATCCACTTTTTTGGGTTTATCTGTGAATTTAGAAGTAGGAGTGACAGTCAGCGCCATCTATAAGCCAAACGACGAGTGTGACAACACTCTTATGCGCATATTTGGCGTCACGTAGCACGTGAACTTATTATGAGCGGGCAGCTGATTAATTGTCCCTCTTTATACAACCTAAACACACCAAGTCTGCCAGTACGAGACCCTCGTTCAATGAAATAAGGGAAAGAAGTGTATACCTAAGGGCTCGTTTTTCCGTGTTTTAACACAATATTAATGAGATATAACAGACAGTAATGCCAAGGAATGTACAGGGGAAGTTATTAAAACCAATGGAATGTAAATAAGAAGAAAGAAAAGTGGATGAAAAAATTACCAACTGTGAGCAGGAATCGAACCTACGACCTTCGAATTACGCGTTCGATGCTCTAACCACTGAGCTATCACAGCGGCCCTCCCTCCATCCACTTTTTTGGGTTTATCTGTGAATTTAGAAGTAGGAGTGACAGTCAGCGCCATCTATAAGCCAAACGACGAGTGTGACAACACTCTTATGCGCATATTTGGCGTCACGTAGCACGTGAACTTATTATGAGCGGGCAGCTGATTAATTGTCCCTCTTTATACAACCTAAACACACCAAGTCTGCCAGTACGAGACCCTCGTTCAATGAAATAAGGGAAAGAAGTGTATACCTAAGGGCTCGTTTTTCCGTGTTTTAACACAATATTAATGAGATATAACAGACAGTAATGCCAAGGAATGTACAGGGGAAGTTATTAAAACCAATGGAATGTAAATAAGAAGAAAGAAAAGTGGATGAAAAAATTACCAACTGTGAGCAGGAATCGAACCTACGACCTTCGAATTACGCGTTCGATGCTCTAACCACTGAGCTATCACAGCGGCCCTCCCTCCATCCACTTTTTTGGGTTTATCTGTGAATTTAGAAGTAGGAGTGACAGTCAGCGCCATCTATAAGCCAAACGACGAGTGTGACAACACTCTTATGCGCATATTTGGCGTCACGTAGCACGTGAACTTATTATGAGCGGGCAGCTGATTAATTGTCCCTCTTTATACAACCTAAACACACCAAGTCTGCCAGTACGAGACCCTCGTTCAATGAAATAAGGGAAAGAAGTGTATACCTAAGGGCTCGTTTTTCCGTGTTTTAACACAATATTAATGAGATATAACAGACAGTAATGCCAAGGAATGTACAGGGGAAGTTATTAAAACCAATGGAATGTAAATAAGAAGAAAGAAAAGTGGATGAAAAAATTACCAACTGTGAGCAGGAATCGAACCTACGACCTTCGAATTACGCGTTCGATGCTCTAACCACTGAGCTATCACAGCGGCCCTCCCTCCATCCACTTTTTTGGGTTTATCTGTGAATTTAGAAGTAGGAGTGACAGTCAGCGCCATCTATAAGCCAAACGACGAGTGTGACAACACTCTTATGCGCATATTTGGCGTCACGTAGCACGTGAACTTATTATGAGCGGGCAGCTGATTAATTGTCCCTCTTTATACAACCTAAACACACCAAGTCTGCCAGTACGAGACCCTCGTTCAATGAAATAAGGGAAAGAAGTGTATACCTAAGGGCTCGTTTTTCCGTGTTTTAACACAATATTAATGAGATATAACAGACAGTAATGCCAAGGAATGTACAGGGGAAGTTATTAAAACCAATGGAATGTAAATAAGAAGAAAGAAAAGTGGATGAAAAAATTACCAACTGTGAGCAGGAATCGAACCTACGACCTTCGAATTACGCGTTCGATGCTCTAACCACTGAGCTATCACAGCGGCCCTCCCTCCATCCACTTTTTTGGGTTTATCTGTGAATTTAGAAGTAGGAGTGACAGTCAGCGCCATCTATAAGCCAAACGACGAGTGTGACAACACTCTTATGCGCATATTTGGCGTCACGTAGCACGTGAACTTATTATGAGCGGGCAGCTGATTAATTGTCCCTCTTTATACAACCTAAACACACCAAGTCTGCCAGTACGAGACCCTCGTTCAATGAAATAAGGGAAAGAAGTGTATACCTAAGGGCTCGTTTTTCCGTGTTTTAACACAATATAATGAGATATAACAGACAGTAATGCCAAGGAATGTACAGGGGAAGTTATTAAAACCAATGGAATGTAAATAAGAAGAAAGAAAAGTGGATGAAAAAATTACCAACTGTGAGCAGGAATCGAACCTACGACCTTCGAATTACGCGTTCGATGCTCTAACCACTGAGCTATCACAGCGGCCCTCCCTCCATCCACTTTTTTGGGTTTATCTGTGAATTTAGAAGTAGGAGTGACAGTCAGCGCCATCTATAAGCCAAACGACGAGTGTGACAACACTCTTATGCGCATATTTGGCGTCACGTAGCACGTGAACTTATTATGAGCGGGCAGCTGATTAATTGTCCCTCTTTATACAACCTAAACACACCAAGTCTGCCAGTACGAGACCCTCGTTCAATGAAATAAGGGAAAGAAGTGTATACCTAAGGGCTCGTTTTTCCGTGTTTTAACACAATATTAATGAGATATAACAGACAGTAATGCCAAGGAATGTACAGGGGAAGTTATTAAAACCAATGGAATGTAAATAAGAAGAAAGAAAAGTGGATGAAAAAAATTACCAACTGTGAGCAGGAATCGAACCTACGACCTTCGAATTACGCGTTCGATGCTCTAACCACTGAGCTATCACAGCGGCCCTCCCTCCATCCACTTTTTTGGGTTTATCTGTGAATTTAGAAGTAGGAGTGACAGTCAGCGCCATCTATAAGCCAAACGACGAGTGTGACAACACTCTTATGCGCATATTTGGCGTCACGTAGCACGTGAACTTATTATGAGCGGGCAGCTGATTAATTGTCCCTCTTTATACAACCTAAACACACCAAGTCTGCCAGTACGAGACCCTCGTTCAATGAAATAAGGGAAAGAAGTGTATACCTAAGGGCTCGTTTTCCGTGTTTTAACACAATATTAATGAGATATAACAGACAGTAATGCCAAGGAATGTACAGGGGAAGTTATTAAAACCAATGGAATGTAAATAAGAAGAAAGAAAAGTGGATGAAAAAATTACCAACTGTGAGCAGGAATCGAACCTACGACCTTCGAATTACGCGTTCGATGCTCTAACCACTGAGCTATCACAGCGGCCCTCCCTCCATCCACTTTTTTGGGTTTATCTGTGAATTTAGAAGTAGGAGTGACAGTCAGCGCCATCTATAAGCCAAACGACGAGTGTGACAACACTCTTATGCGCATATTTGGCGTCACGTAGCACGTGAACTTATTATGAGCGGGCAGCTGATTAATTGTCCCTCTTTATACAACCTAAACACACCAAGTCTGCCAGTACGAGACCCTCGTTCAATGAAATAAGGGAAAGAAGTGTATACCTAAGGGCTCGTTTTTCCGTGTTTTAACACAATATTAATGAGATATAACAGACAGTAATGCCAAGGAATGTACAGGGGAAGTTATTAAAACCAATGGAATGTAAATAAGAAGAAAGAAAAGTGGATGAAAAAATTACCAACTGTGAGCAGGAATCGAACCTACGACCTTCGAATTACGCGTTCGATGCTCTAACCACTGAGCTATCACAGCGGCCCTCCCTCCATCCACTTTTTTGGGTTTATCTGTGAATTTAGAAGTAGGAGTGACAGTCAGCGCCATCTATAAGCCAAACGACGAGTGTGACAACACTCTTATGCGCATATTTGGCGTCACGTAGCACGTGAACTTATTATGAGCGGGCAGCTGATTAATTGTCCCTCTTTATACAACCTAAACACACCAAGTCTGCCAGTACGAGACCCTCGTTCAATGAAATAAGGGAAAGAAGTGTATACCTAAGGGCTCGTTTTTCCGTGTTTTAACACAATATTAATGAGATATAACAGACAGTAATGCCAAGGAATGTACAGGGGAAGTTATTAAAACCAATGGAATGTAAATAAGAAGAAAGAAAAGTGGATGAAAAAATTACCAACTGTGAGCAGGAATCGAACCTACGACCTTCGAATTACGCGTTCGATGCTCTAACCACTGAGCTATCACAGCGGCCCTCCCTCCATCCACTTTTTTGGGTTTATCTGTGAATTTAGAAGTAGGAGTGACAGTCAGCGCCATCTATAAGCCAAACGACGAGTGTGACAACACTCTTATGCGCATATTTGGCGTCACGTAGCACGTGAACTTATTATGAGCGGGCAGCTGATTAATTGTCCCTCTTTATACAACCTAAACACACCAAGTCTGCCAGTACGAGACCCTCGTTCAATGAAATAAGGGAAAGAAGTGTATACCTAAGGGCTCGTTTTTCCGTGTTTTAACACAATATTAATGAGATATAACAGACAGTAATGCCAAGGAATGTACAGGGGAAGTTATTAAAACCAATGGAATGTAAATAAGAAGAAAGAAAAGTGGATGAAAAAATTACCAACTGTGAGCAGGAATCGAACCTACGACCTTCGAATTACGCGTTCGATGCTCTAACCACTGAGCTATCACAGCGGCCCTCCCTCCATCCACTTTTTTGGGTTTATCTGTGAATTTAGAAGTAGGAGTGACAGTCAGCGCCATCTATAAGCCAAACGACGAGTGTGACAACACTCTTATGCGCATATTTGGCGTCACGTAGCACGTGAACTTATTATGAGCGGGCAGCTGATTAATTGTCCCTCTTTATACAACCTAAACACACCAAGTCTGCCAGTACGAGACCCTCGTTCAATGAAATAAGGGAAAGAAGTGTATACCTAAGGGCTCGTTTTTCCGTGTTTTAACACAATATTAATGAGATATAACAGACAGTAATGCCAAGGAATGTACAGGGGAAGTTATTAAAACCAATGGAATGTAAATAAGAAGAAAGAAAAGTGGATGAAAAAATTACCAACTGTGAGCAGGAATCGAACCTACGACCTTCGAATTACGCGTTCGATGCTCTAACCACTGAGCTATCACAGCGGCCCTCCCTCCATCCACTTTTTGGGTTTATCTGTGAATTTAGAAGTAGGAGTGACAGTCAGCGCCATCTATAAGCCAAACGACGAGTGTGACAACACTCTTATGCGCATATTTGGCGTCACGTAGCACGTGAACTTATTATGAGCGGGCAGCTGATTAATTGTCCCTCTTTATACAACCTAAACACACCAAGTCTGCCAGTACGAGACCCTCGTTCAATGAAATAAGGGAAAGAAGTGTATACCTAAGGGCTCGTTTTTCCGTGTTTTAACACAATATTAATGAGATATAACAGACAGTAATGCCAAGGAATGTACAGGGGAAGTTATTAAAACCAATGGAATGTAAATAAGAAGAAAGAAAAGTGGATGAAAAAATTACCAACTGTGAGCAGGAATCGAACCTACGACCTTCGAATTACGCGTTCGATGCTCTAACCACTGAGCTATCACAGCGGCCCTCCCTCCATCCACTTTTTTGGGTTTATCTGTGAATTTAGAAGTAGGAGTGACAGTCAGCGCCATCTATAAGCCAAACGACGAGTGTGACAACACTCTTATGCGCATATTTGGCGTCACGTAGCACGTGAACTTATTATGAGCGGGCAGCTGATTAATTGTCCCTCTTTATACAACCTAAACACACCAAGTCTGCCAGTACGAGACCCTCGTTCAATGAAATAAGGGAAAGAAGTGTATACCTAAGGGCTCGTTTTTCCGTGTTTTAACACAATATTAATGAGATATAACAGACAGTAATGCCAAGGAATGTACAGGGGAAGTTATTAAAACCAATGGAATGTAAATAAGAAGAAAGAAAAGTGGATGAAAAAATTACCAACTGTGAGCAGGAATCGAACCTACGACCTTCGAATTACGCGTTCGATGCTCTAACCACTGAGCTATCACAGCGGCCCTCCCTCCATCCACTTTTTGGGTTTATCTGTGAATTTAGAAGTAGGAGTGACAGTCAGCGCCATCTATAAGCCAAACGACGAGTGTGACAACACTCTTATGCGCATATTTGGCGTCACGTAGCACGTGAACTTATTATGAGCGGGCAGCTGATTAATTGTCCCTCTTTATACAACCTAAACACACCAAGTCTGCCAGTACGAGACCCTCGTTCAATGAAATAAGGGAAAGAAGTGTATACCTAAGGGCTCGTTTTTCCGTGTTTTAACACAATATTAATGAGATATAACAGACAGTAATGCCAAGGAATGTACAGGGGAAGTTATTAAAACAATGGAATGTAAATAAGAAGAAAGAAAAGTGGATGAAAAAATTACCAACTGTGAGCAGAATCGAACCTACGACCTTCGAATTACGGTTCGATGCTCTAACCACTGAGCCTATCACAGCGGCCATCCCTCCATCCACTTTTTTGGTTTATCTTGAATTTAGAAGTAGGAGTGACAGTCAGCGCCATCTATAAGCAAACCAC
>WOVY01002481.1:0-38974 GCA_013436015.1 Rhipicephalus annulatus | reverse complement strand
AGTAAGCACAAGCATAAGCATGCAGAAGCAAGCAAAAGCAAGCATGAGCATAAACAAGCCTAACGATAAGCAAGATAAGCATAAGCAAGCATAAGCAAGCATAGACATAAGCAAGCATAAGCATAAGCAAGCATAACCATAAGCAAGCATAAGCATAAGCAAGCATAAACATAAGCAAGCATAAGCATAAGCACTAGCAAGCAAAAGCATAGGCACAAGCAAGCATAAGCATAAGCAAGCATAAGCAAAAGGATAATTAAGCACAAGCATAAGCATGCAGAAGCAAGCAAAAAGCAAGCATGAGCATAAACAAGCCTAACCATAAGCAAGAATAAGCATAAGCAAGCATAAGCAAGCATAGACATAAGCAAGCATAAGCAAGCATAACCATAAGCAAGCATAAGGATAAGCAAGAATAAGCATAAACACAAGCAAGCAAAAGCATAAGCACAAGCAAGCATAAGCATAAGCAAGCATAAGCATAAGGATAAGTAAGCACAAGCATAAGCAAGCAAAAGCAAGCATAAGCAAGTATTAGCAAGCATAAGTATAAGTAAGCATAAGTGAGCATAAGCAAGCATAAGCAAGTATAAGAATAATCAAGCCTAAGCATAAGCATGCACAAGCATAAGCAAGCACAAGCATGAGCAAGCATAAGTATGCATAGACACAAGCAAGCATAAGTATAAGCAAGCATAAACATAAACAAGCATAAGCATAAGCAAGCACAAGCATAAGTATAAACAGCCTAAGCATAAGCAGGCATAAGCAAGCATAGGCAAGCTTAGACATATGCAAGCATAGGCATCATAAGCATGAGTAAGCATAAGCAAGCATAAGCAAGCATTAGCAAGCATAAGCATAAGCAAGCATAAGCAAGTATAAGTATAAGCAAGCATAACCATAAGCAATCATAAGCATAAGCAAGCACAAGTATAAGCAAGCATAAGCGTAAACAAACATAAGCATAAGCATAAGCAAGCATAGGCAAGCAGATGCAAGAATAGGTATCAGCATAGGCAAGTATAATCAAGCATAAGCAAGCATAGGCATAAGCAATCATAAGCATAAGCAAGCATAAAGATAAGCAAGCATAAGCAAAAGCAAGCATAAGCATAAACAAGCCTAAGCATAAGCAAGCATAAGCAAGCATAGACATAAGCAAACATAAGTATAAGCAAGCATAACCATAAGCAAGCCTGAGCATAAGCGAGCATAAACATAAGCAAGCATAAGCATAAGCAAGCAGAAGCAAGCATAAGGAAGCATGAGCCTAGGCATATACAAGCATAAACATAAGTAAGGATAAGAAAAAGTAGGAATAAGCAAGCATAAGCAGGAGTAAGCATAAGCAAGCATTAGCAAGCATAAGCATAAGTAAGCATAAGCAGGCATAAGCAAGTATAAGAATAAGCAAACATAACCATAAGCAATCATAAGCATAAGCAAGCACAAGCATAAGCAAACATAAGCATAAGCAATCATAAGCATAAACACCCATAAGCATAAACAACCATAGGTAAGCATAAAATTAAGCAAGCATAAGTATAAGCAAGCATAAGCATAAGCAAGCATAGGCAAGCAGAAGCAAGGATCAGTATTAGCATAAGCAAGTATAAGCAAGCATAGGCAAGCATAGGCATAAGCAATCATAAGCAAAAGCAAGCATAGGGATAAGCAAGCATGAGCATAAGCAAGCATAGGCATAAACAAGCGTGAGCATAAGCAAGCATAGGCAAGCATAAGAATAAGCAAGCATATGCATAAACAACCATAAGCATAAGGAAGCATAAGAAAGTAGAAGCATAAGCAAAAGCAAACATAAGCAAGCATAGGCGTCAGCAAGCATAAGCAAGAATAAGCAAGCATAAGCAAGCATCAGCATAAGCAAGCATCAGCATAAGCAAGCATAAGCATAAGCAAACATAGGCCTAAGCAAGCAAAAGCAAGCATAAACATAAACAAGCATAACCAAGCATAAGCAAGCATGGGCATAGGCAAGCAAAAGCATAAGAGAGCATAACCATGAGCAAGCAAAACAAGCAAAAGCATAAGCAAGCATAAGCACAAGCAAGCATAATCATAAGCACAAGCAAGCAAAAGCATAAGCAAGCATGAGCAAGCATAAGCAAGCATTAGCAAGCATAAGCAAGCATAATCATACGCAAGCATAAGCATAAGGATAAGTAAGAACAAGCATAAGCTAGTAGAAGCAAGCAAAAGCAAGCATAAGCAAGCGTAAACATAAGCAAGCATAAGCACAAGCACAAGCAAGCATAAGCATAAGCAAGCATGAGCAAGTCTAGGCAAGCATTACCAAGCATTAGCAAGCATAAGCATAAGCAAGAAAAATCATAAGCAAGTATAAGCATAAGGAAAAGTAAGCACAAGCATAAGCAAGCATAAGCAAGCATAAGCATAGGCAAGCATAAGAATGAGTAGGAATAAGCAAGCATAAGCATGAGTGCGCACAAGCAAGCATAACTAAGCATAAGCAAATATAAAAATAAGCAAGCATAACCATAAGCAATCATAAGCACAAGCAAGCACAAGCATAAGCAAGCACAAGCATAAGCAAGCACAAGCATAAGCAAGCATAAGTAAGCATAGACATAAGCAAGCATAAGTACAAGCAAGCATAAGCATAAACAAATATAAGCATAAGTAAGCATAAGCATAAGCGAGCATAGGCAAGCAGAAGCAAGAATAACATTAAGCAAGCATAACCATAAGCAATCATAAGCATAAGCAAGCACAAGTATAAGCAAGCATAAACAAACATAAGCATAAGCAAGCATAGGCAAGCAAAAGCAAGAATAAGTATTAGCATAAGCAAGTATAAGCAAGCATAAGCAAGCATAGGCATAAGCAATCATAAGCATAAGCAAACATAAGGATAAGCAAGCATAAGCAAGCATAGGCATAATAAAGCATAAGCATAAGCAAGCATAAGGATAAGCAAGGATAAGCATAAGCAAGCATAAAATGAACAAGCATAGGAATAAGCAAGCATAGGTATAAGCAAGCATAAGCATAAGCAAGCATAAGCAATCATAAGCATAAGCAAGCATAAGAATAAGCAAGCATAGGCATAAGCAAGCATAAATAATCATAAGCATAAGCGAGCCTAAATAATCATAAGCATAAGCAAGCATAAGACAGCATAAGCAAGCATAGGCAAGCATAAACATAAGAAAGCCTATGCATATACAAGCATACACATAAGCAAGCCTAAGCAAGCATTAGCTTATGCATAAACAAGCATAAGCATAAGCAAGCATAAGCATAAGCAAGCATAACCATCAGCAAGCATGAGCATAAGCGAGCTTAGGCATAAGCATAAGCATGCATAACCATGCATAACCATAAGCAATCATAAGCATAAGCGAGCATAAGCATAAGGATTAGTAAGCATATGCATAAGCAAGCGGAAGAAAGCAAAAGCAAGCAAAAGCAATCCTAAGCATAAACAAGCATAAGCATAAGCAAGCATAGGCATGAGTAAAAACAAGCAAGCATAAGCATGAGTAAGCAGAAGCAAGCAGAAGCAAGCAGAAGTATAAGCAAGCAGAAGTGTAAACAAGCATAAGCATAAGCAAGCATAACCATAAGCAAGCATGAACAAGCATAAGCATAAGCAAGCATGAGCACGCATAAGCAAGCATATGCAAGCATAAGCAAGCATAAGCATAAGCAAGCATAAGCATAAGGATAAGTAAGCACAAACATAAGCAAGCAGAAGCAAGCAAAAGCAAGCATAAGCATAAACAATCCTAAGCATAAGCAAGGATAAGCATAAGCAAGCATAGACATAAGCAGGCATAAGCATAAGCAAGCATAACCATAAGCAACCATAAGCATAAGCAAGCATAAACATAAGCAAGCATAAGCATAAGCACAAGCAAGCACAAGCATAAGCAAGCATAGGAAGCATAAGCAAGCATTAGCAATAGACATCAGCAAGCATAAGCATAAGCAAACATAACCATAAGCAAGCATAAGAAAGCAAGCATAAACATAAGCAAGCATAAGCATAAGCAAGCATCAGCAAGCATAAGCAAGCATTAGCAAGCATAAGCAAGCATAAGCATAAGCAAGCATAATCATAAGCAAGCATAAGAAAAGGATAAGTAAGCACAAGCAGAAGCAAGCAAAAGCAAACAGAAGCAAGCAGAAGCCTAGGCTTATGCAAGCATAAGCATAGGCAAGCATAGGAATGAGTAAGAATATGCAAGCATAAGCATGAGTAAGCATAAGCAAGCATAAGCAAGTATAAGAATAAGCAAGCATAACCATGAGCAATCATAAGCATAAGCAAGCACAAGTACAAGCAAGCATAAGCATAAACAAACATAAGCATAAGCATAAGCAAGCATAGGCAAGCAGAAGCAAGAATAAGTATCAGCAAAAGCAAGTATAAGCAAGCATAGGCAAGCATAAGCACTAGCAAGCATAAGCATAAGGATAATTAAGCACAAGCATAAGCAAGCATAAGCAAGCAAAAGCGGCATTAGCAAGCATGAGCCTAAGCATATGCAAGCAAATGCATAGGCAAGCATAAGAAGTAGTAGGAATAAGCAAGCATAAGCAGGAGTAAGCATAAGCAAGCATAAGCAGCATTAGCAAGCATAAGCATAAGTCCGCATAAGCAAGCATAAGCAAGTATAAGAATAAGCAAACATAACCATAAGCAATCATAAGCATAAACAACCATAAGTATAAAGAAACATAAGTAAGCATAGAAATAAGCAAGCATAAGTATAAGCAAGCATAAGCATAAGCAAGCATAGGCAAGCAGAAGCAAGGATCAGTATCAGCATAAGCAGGTATAAGCAAGCATAGGCAAGCATAGGCATAAGCAATCATAAGCATAAGCAAGCATAAGGATAAGCAAGCATAAGCATAAGCAAGCATAAGCATAAACAAGCGTAAGCATAAGCAAGCATAGGCAAGCATAGGCAAGCATAGGCATAAGCAAGCATAAGCATAAGCGAGCATAGGCATAAGCAAGCATAAGCGTAAGCAAGCAGAGGCCTAAGCAAGCATAATCATAAGCAAGCATAATCATAAGCAAGCATAAACATAAGCAAGCATAAGCACAAGCAAGCACAAGCATTACCAAGCATAAGCACAAGCAAGCATAAGCATAAGCAAACTTAGGCCTAAGCAAGCAAAAGCAAGCATAAGCATAAACAAGCATAACCAAGCATAAGCAAGCATGGGCATAGGCAAGTAAAAGCATAAGAGAGCATAACCATGAGCAAGCAAAAGCATAAGCAAGCATTAGCAAGTGTAAGCAAGAGCAAGCATAAGCAAGCATAATCATAAGCATTAGCAAGCATAAGCATAAGCAAGCATAAGCATAAGCCAGCATAAGCATAAGCAAGCATAAGCAAGGAGGGGTAAGCAGAAGCAAGTATAAGCATAAGCAAGCAAAAGCAAGGATTGGCATAAGCAATGATAGGCTTAAGCAACCATCAGCACTAAGCAAGCATAGGCTTAAGCAAGCATAAGCAATAGCAAGCATCAGCATAAGCAAGAAAAAGTGTAGGCAAGAATAAGCATAAGCATAGGCATAAGCAAGCATAAGCATAAGCAAGCATACGCACAAACAAGCATAAGCATAAGCAAGCATAAGCATAAGGATACGTAAGAACGAGCATAAGAATCAGAAGCAAGCATAAGCAAGCATAAGCATAGGCAAGCATAAGAATGAGTAGGAATAAGCAAGCATAAGCATGAGTGCGCACAAGCAAGCATAACTAAGCATAAGCAAATATAAAAATAAGCAAGCATAACCATAAGCAATCATAAGCACAAGCAAGCACAAGCATAAGCAAGCACAAGCATAAGCAAGCACAAGCATAAGCAAGCATAAGTAAGCATAGACATAAGCAAGCATAAGTACAAGCAAGCATAAGCATAAACAAACATAAGCATAAGCATAAGCAAGCATAGGCAAGCAGAAGCAAGAATAACATTAAGCAAGCATAACCATAAGCAATCATAAGCATAAGCAAGCACAAGTATACAAGCATAAACACACATAAGCATAAGCAAGCATAAGAATAAGCAAGCATAGACATAAGCAAGCATAAATAATCATAGGCATAAGCGAGCATAAATAATCATAGGCACAAGCAAGCATAAGACAGCATAAGCCAGCATAGGCATAAGCAAGCATAAGGAAAGCAATCAGAAGCAAGCAGATGCATGCATAAGCATAAGCAAGCATAAGCATAAGCAAACATAGGCAAGCATAAGCATAAGAAAGCATATGCATAAACAAGCATAAGCATAAGCAAGCCTAAGCAACCATAGGCTTATCCATAAACAAGCATAAGCATAAGCAAGCATAGGCATAAGCACGCATAAGCATAAGCAAGCATAACCATCAGCAAGCATGAGCATAAGCAAGCATAGGCATAAGCATTAGCATGAGCAAGCATAAGCAAGCATAATCAAGCATAAGCATAAACAATCCTAAGCATAAGCGAGCATATGCATAAGGATAAGTAAGCATAAGCATAAGCAAGCGGAAGAAAGCGAAAACAAGCGAAATTAATTATAAGCATAAGCAAGCATAAGCATAAGCATAAGCAAGCATACACATGAGTAAAAATAGGCAACCATAAGCATGAGTAGGCATAAGCAAGCATAAGCAAGCAGAAGTATAAGCAAGCTTAAGTGTAAGCAAGCATAAGCATAAGCAAGCATAACCATAAGCAAGCCTAAGCATAAGCAAGCATAAGCAAGCATAAGCATAAACAAGCCTAAGCATAAGAAAGCATAAGCATAAGCAAGCATAAGCACAAGCAAGCATAAGCATAATGACACGTGCGGAGCCCAACAACGACGCTTGACGCCATGCTACCGGTCGGCACCGACGAAGAAGACCTCGACGTCGCCAGCTACCTGGATCGCGCTGAAGAAGCTCGACAGCTAGCCCGCCTGCGTATTAAGAGCCAACAGACGGTCGACAGGCGCCACTACAACCTTCGACGACACCACACCGAATACCAACCCGGCGACCTTGTCTGGGTCTGGACGCCGATACGACGACGGGGATTGTCTGAGAAGCTCCTGCGACGCTACTTTGGACCCTACAAGGTAGTCCGACGTCGTGGTGAACTGGACTACGAGGTCGTGCCCGATGGCTTAACGTCATCCCAACGACGCCGTGCACGACCCGAAGTCGTACACGTGGTGCGACTTAAACCTTATTACGCGCGCTGATTAGCTGTAACGCATTGTTAATGTAATTTATTGCATGTACTCTCTCTTATGTTCTGTCTTTAGCATCGGGACGATGCTTTTTCAGAGGGGGGTAGTGACACGTGCGGTTCTTTTGGTTTACAAAGAAAGCCGCTATCACTTTCTGTTAAGCGCAACGCAGGCCTCGTTTATCTTGTATGCCACTCTGGAACGCGTTATGACGCGTGTATTTGTTAAGCGCAACGCAGGCCGCGTTTATCTTGTATTCCACTCTGGAACGCGTTATGACGCGTGTATCTGTTAAGCGCAACGCAGGCCGCGTTTATCTTGTATGCCACTCTGGAACGCGTTACGACGCATGTATAAAAGCCGGCGCAGCGCGCCACTAGGGGGTCTTTTTTTTCCGTCGGCCGACGACTGTTCACGCCGCTGTTGCTGTGAGTTGTGTTAGGCCTTGTTTTGCTGGGCACAAGTTCGCCCAATAAACAGTTCGCCTGACACCGCCCTGACTCCTGTGTGCTTCCTCTCAAGTGCTGCGTGTGTTACAACCTCGTGACAATAAGCACAAGCAAGCATAAGCATAAGCAAGCATAAGCATAAGTAAGCACAAGCATAACAAGCAAAAGCAAGCCTAAGCAAGTATTAGCAAGCATAAGCATAAGTAAGCATAAGCAGGCATAAGCAAGTATAAGAATAAGCAAACATAAACATAAGCAATCATAAGCATAAGCAAGCACAAGCATAAGCAAACATAAGCATAAGCAATCATAAGCATAAACACACATAAGCATAAACAACCATAGGTAAGCACAAAATTAAGCAAGCATAAGTATAAGCAAGCATAAGCATAAGCAAGCATAGGCAAGCAGAAGCAAGGATCAGTATTAGCAGAGGCAAGTATAAGCAAGCATAGGCAAGCATAGGCATAAGCAATCATAAGCACAAGCAAGCATAAGGATAAGCAACCATGAGCATAAGCATAAACAAGCGTAAGCATAAGCAAGCATAGACAAGCATAGGAATAAGCAAGCATATGCATAAACAACCATAAGCATAAGGAAGCATAAGCAAGTATAAGCATAAGCAAAACCAAACATAAGCAAGCATAGGCATCAGCAAGCATAAGCAAGAATAAGCAAGCACAAGCAAGCATCAGCATAAGCAAGCATCTGCGTAAGCAAGCATAAGCATAAGCAAGCAGAGGCCTAAGCAAGCATAATCATAAGCAAGCATAAGCATAAGCAAACATAGGCCTAAGCAAGCAAAAGCAAGCATAAGCATAAACAAGCATAACCAAGCATAAGCAAGCATGGGCATAGGCAAGCAAAAGCATAAGGGAGCATAACCATGAGCAAGCAAAACAAGCATAAGCATAAGCAAGCATAAGCAAGCATAATCATAGGCACAAGCAAGCATAGACATAAGCAAGCATAAGCATAAGCAAGCATATCCATAAGCAAGCATAAGCATAAGCAAGCATAAACTTAAGCAAGCATAAGCATAAGCACAGGCAAGCAAAAGCATAAGCAAGCATGAGCAAGCATAAGCAAGCATTAGCAAGCATAAGCAAGCATAATCATAAGCAAGCATAAGCATAAGGATAAGTAAGAACAAGCATAAGCTAGTAGAAGCAAGCAAAAGCAAGCATAAGCAAGCATAAGCCTAGTCATATGCAAGCATAAGCATAGGCAAGCATAAGAATAAGTAGGAATAAGTAAGCATAAGCATGAGTGCGCATAAGCAAGCATAACTAAGCATAAGCAAATATAAAAATAAGCAAGCATAACCATAAGCAATCATAGGCACAAGCAAGCACAAGCATAAGCAAGCACAAGCATAAGCAAGCATAAGCAAGCATAATCATAAGCAAGCATAAGCATAAGGATAAGTAAGAACAAGCATAAGCTAGCAGAAGCAAGCAAAAGCAAGCATAAGCAAGCATAAGCCTAGTCATATGCAAGCATAAGCATAGGCAAGCATAAGAATAAGTAGGAATAAGTAAGCATAAGCATGAGTGCGCATAAGCAAGCATAACTAAGCATAAGCAAATATAAAAATAAGCAAGCATAACCATAAGCAATCATAGGCACAAGCAAGCACAAGCATAAGCAAGCACAAGCATAAGCAAGCATAAGTAAGCATAGACATAAGCAAGCATAAGTACAAGCAAGCATAAGCATAAACAAATATAAGCATAAGCAAGCATAAGCATAAGCAAGCATAGGCAAGCAGAAGCAAGAATAACATTAAGCAAGCATAACCATAAGCAATCATAAGCATAATCAAGCACAAGTATAAGCAAGCATAAACAAACATAAGCATAAGCAAGCATAGGCAAGCAAAAGCAAGAATGAGTATTAGCATAAGCAAGTATAAGCAAGCATAAGCAAGCATAGGCATAAGCAATCATAAGCATAAGCAAACATAAGGATAAGCAAGCATAGGCAAGCATAGGCATAAGAAAGCATATGCATAAGCAAGCATAAGGATAAGCAAGGATAAGCATAAGCAAGCATAAAATGAACAAGCATAGGAATAAGCAAGCATAGGCATAAGCAAGCATAAGCATAAGCAAGCATAAGCAATCATAAGCATAAGCAAGCATAAGAATAAGCAAGCATAGGCATAAGCAAGCATAAATAATCATAAGCATAAGCGAGCCTAAAAAATCATAAGCATAAGCAAGCATAAGACAGCATAAGCATAAGCGAGCATAAGAAAAGCAATCAGAAGCAAGCAGATGCATGCATAAGCATAAGCAAGCATAGGCAAGCATAAGCATAAGAAAGCCTACGCATAAACAAGCATACGCATAAGCAAGCCTAAGCAAGCATTAGCTTATGCATAAACAAGCTAAAGCATAAGCAAGCATAAGCATAAGCAAGCATAACCATCAGCAAGCATGAGCATAAGCAAGCATAGGCATAAGCATAAGCATGCATAACCAAGCATAAGCATAAGCAATCATAAGCATAAGCGAGCATAAGCATAAGGATTAGTAACCATAAGCATAAGCAAGCGGAAGAAAGCAAAAGCAAGCAAAAGCAATCCTAAGCATAAACAAGCATAAGCATAAGCAAGCATAGGCATGAGTAAAAATAAGCAAGCATAAGCATGAGTAAGCAGAAGCAAGCAGAAGCAAGCAGAAGTATAAGCAAGCATAAGTGTAAACAAGCATAAGCATAAGCAAGCATAACCATAAGCAAGCATAGACATAAGCAAGCATAAGCATAAGCAAGCATAACCATAAGCAAGCATAAGCATAAGCAAGCATAAACATAAGCAAGCATAAGCATAAGCACAAGCAAGCATAAGTATAGGCAAGCATGAGCACGCATAAGCAAGCATTTGCAAGCATAAGCAAGCATAAGCATAAGCAAGCATAATCATAAGCAAGCATAGGCATAAGGATAAGTAAGCACAAGCAGAAGCAAGCAGAAGCAAGCAAAAGCAAGCATAAGCATAAACAAGCCTAAGCATAAGCAAGGATAAGCATAAGCAAGCATAGACATAAGCAGATATAAGCATAAGCAAGCATAACCACAAGCAACCATAAGCATAAGCAAGCATAAACATAAGCAAGCATAAGCATAAGCACAAGCAAGCATAAGCATAAGCAAGCATGAGGAAGCAGAAGCAAGCAAAGGCAAGCATAAGCCAAGGCATATGCAAGCATAAGCATAGGCAAGCATAAGAATGAGCATAAGCAAGCATAAGCAAGTATAAGAATAAGCAAGCATAACCATAAGCAATCATAAGCATAAGCAAGCACAAGCATAAGCAAGCATAAGCATAAGCAAGCCTAAGCATAAGCAAGCACAAGCATAAGCAAGCATAAGCATAAGCAAGCACAAGCATAAGTAAGCATAGACATAAGCAAGCATAAGTATAAGCAAGCATAAGCATAAACAAGCGTAAGCATGAGCAAGCACAAGCATAAGCAAGCATAAGCATAAACAAGCCTAAGCATAAGCAAGCATAAGCAAGCATATGCAAGCATAACCATAAGCAAGCATAAGTATAAGCAAGCATAAACATAAGCAAGTATAAGCATAGGCATAAGCAATCATAAGTATAAGCAAGCAGAAGCATAAGCAAGCATAAGCATAAACAAGCATAAGCATAAGCAAGCATAGGCAAGCATAGGCATAAGTAAGCATAAGTATAAGCAAGTGTAAGCATAAGCAACCATAAGCAAGCATAGGCATAAGAAAGCATAAGCATAAACAACCATAAACATAAGCAAGCAGAAGCAAGCAGAAGCATAAGCAGAAGCAAACATAAGCAAGCATAGGCGTCAGCAAGCATAAGCATAGGCAAGCATAACTTTAGGCAAGCATAAGCATAAGCAAGCATTATAATAAGCAAGCATAAGCAAGAATATGCAAGCATAAGCATAAGCATAAACATGCATAATAATAACCAAGCATAAGCAAGAATAAGCAAGCATAAGCAAGCAAAACATAAACAAGCATAGGCAAGCATAGGCATAAGCAAGCATCTGCATAAGCAAGCATAAGCATAGGCACAAGCAAGCATAAGCATAAGCAAGCATTAGCAATCATAGGCAAGCATAAGCAAGCATAATCATAAGCAAGCATAAGCATAAGGATAAGTAAGCATAAGCAGAAGCAAGCAAAAGCAAGCAGAAGCAAGCAGAAGCCTAGACATATGCAAGCATAAGCATAGGCAAGCATAAGAATGAGTAGGAATAAGCAAGCATAAGCATGAGTAAGCATAAGCAAGCGTAAGCAAGCATTAGCAATAGACATCAGCAAGCATAAGCATAAGCAAACATAACCATAAGCAAGCATAAGAAAACAAGCATAAACATAAGCAAGCATAAGCATAAGCAAGCATCAGCAAGCATAAGCAAGCATAAGCATAAGCAAGCATAGTCATAAGCAAGCATAAGCATAAGGATAAGTAAGCACAAGCAAAAGCAAGCAAAAGCAAGCAGAAGCAAGTAGAAGACTAGGCATATGCAAGCATAAGCATAGGTAAGCCTAAGAATGAGTAGGAATATGCAAGCATAAGCATGAGTAAGCATAAGCAAGCATAAGCAAGTATAAGAATAAGCAAGCATAACCATAAGCAATCATAAGCATAAGCAAGCACAACTATAAGCAAGCATAAGCATAAACAAACATAAGCATAAGCATAAGCAAGCATAGGCAAGCAGAAGCAAGAATAAGTATCAGTATAAGCAAGTATAAGCAAGCATAAGCAAGCATAGGCAAAAGCAAGCATAAGCAAAAGCAAGCATAAGCATAAACAAGCCTAAACATAAGCAAGCATAAGCAAGCATAAGCATAAGCATAACCAACCATAAGCAAGCATAAGGATAAGTAAGCACAAGCATAAGCAAGCAGAAGCAAGCAAAAGCGGCATAAGCAAGCATGAGCCTAGGCATATGCAAGCATAAGCATAGGCAAGCATAAGAAATAGTAGAAATAAGCAAGCATAAGCAGGAGTAAGCATAAGCAAGCATAAGCAGCATTAGCAAGCATAAGCATAAGTCCGCATAAGCAAGCATAAGCAAGTATAAGAATAAGCAAACATAACCATAAGCAATCATAAGCATAAACAACCATAATCATAAAGAAACATAAGTAAGCATAGAATTAAGCAAGCATACGCATAAGCAAGCATAGGCAAGCAGAAGCAAGGATCAGTATCAGCATAAGCAGGTATAAGCAAGCATAGGCAAGCATAGGCATAAGCAATCATAAGCATAAGCAAGCATAAGGATAAGCAAGCATAAGCATAAACAAGCGTAAGCATATGCAAGCATAGGCAAGCATAGGCAAGCATAGGCATAAGCAAGCATAAGCATAAGCGAGCATAAGCATAAGCAAGCATAAGCGTAAGCAAGCAGAGGCCTAAGCAAGCATAATCATAAGCAAGCATAACCATAAGCAAGCATAAACATAAGCAAGCATAAGCACAAGCAAGCACAAGCATAACCAAGCATAAGCACAAGCAAGCATAAGCATAAGCAAACTTAGGCCTAAGCAAGCAAAAGCAAGCATAAGCATAAACAAGCATAACCAAGCATAAGCAAGCATGGGCATAGGCAAGTAAAAGCAAAAGAGAGCATAACCATGAGCAAGCAAAAGCATAAGCAAGCATTAACAAGTGTAAGCACAAGCAAGCATAAGCAAGCATAATCATAAGCATTAGCAAGCATAAGCATAAGCAAGCATAAGGATAAGCAAGCATAGGCAAGGAGAAGTAAGAAGAAGCAAGTATAAGCATAAGCAAGCAAAAGCAAGCATCCGCATAAGCAATAATAGGCTTAAGCAACCATCAGCATAAGCAAGCATAGGCTTAAGCGAGCATAAGCATAAGCAAGCATCAGCATAAGCAAGAAAAAGTGTAGGCAAGAATAAGCATAAGCATAGGCATAAGCAAGCAAAAGCATAAGCAAGCATAGGCACAAACAAGCATAAGCATAAGCAAGCATAAGCAAGCATAAGCATAAGGATAAGTAAGCACAAGCATAAGCAAGTAGAAGCAAGCAAAAGCAAGCATAAGCAAGCATAAGCATAGGCAAGCATAAGAATGAGTAGGAATAAGCAAGCTTAAGCATGAGTAAGCATAAGCAAGCGTAAGCAAGCATTAGCAAGCATAGACATAAGCAAGCATAAGCATAAGTAAGCATAACCATAAGCAAGCATAAGCATAAGCAAGCATAAACATAAGCAAGCATAAGCATAAGCACAACCAAGCATAAGCTTAAGCAAGCATGAGCAAGTATAGGCAAGCATTACCAAACATTAGCAAGCATGAGCATAAGCAAGCAAAATCATAAGCAAGCATAAGCATAAGAATACGTAAGCACAAGCATAAGAAGCAGAAGCAAGCAAAAGCAAGCATAAGCAAAGCATAGGCATAGGCAAGCATAAGAATGAGTAGGAATGAGCAAGCATAAGCATGAGTAAGCATAACCAAGCATTAGCAAGCATAAGAAAGCATTAGCAAGCATAAGCATAAGTAAGCATAAACAAGCATAACCATAAGCAATCATAAGCATAAGCAAGCACAAGCATAAGCAAGCATAAGCATAAGCAAGTCTTAGCATAAGCAAGCACAAGCATAAGCAAGCATAAGTAAGCACAGACACAAGCAAGCATAAGTACAAACAAGCATAAGCATAAACAAACATAAGCATAAGCAAGCATAGGCAAGCAGAAACAAGAATAAGATTAGGCAAGCATAACCATAAGCAATCATAAGCATAAGCAAGCACAATTATAAGCAAGCATAAACAAACATCAGCATAAGCAAGCATAGGCAAGGAGAAGCACAAATAGGTATCAGCATAAGCAATTATAAGCAAGCCTAAGCGAGCATAGGCATAAGCAATTATAAGCATAAGCAAGCATAAGGATAAGCAAACATAAGCATTCATAGGCATAAGCAAGCATATGCATAAGCAAGCATAAGGATAAGCAAGCATAAGCATAAGCAAGCATAAAATGAACAAGCATAGGAATAAGCAAGCATAGGCATAAGCAAGCATAAGCATAAGCAAGCATAAGCAATCATAAGCATAAGCAATAATAAGAATAAGCAAGCATAAGAATAAGCAAGCATAAATAATCATAAGCATAAGCAAGTATAAGACAGCATAAGCCAGTGTAGGCATAAGCAAGCATAAGGAAAGCAATCAGAAGCAAGCAGACGCATGCATAAGCATAAGCAAGCATAGGCAAGCATAAGCATAAGAAAGCATATGCATAAACAAGCATAAGCATAAGCAAGCCTAAGCAAGCATAAGCTTATGCATAAACAAGCATAAGCATAAGCAAGCATAGGCATAAGCAAGCATAAGCATAAGCAAGCATAACCATCAGCAAACATGAGCATAAGCAAGCATAGGCATAAGCATAAGCATAAGCAATCATAAGCATAAGCGAGCATAAGCATAAGGATAAGCAGGCATAAGCATAAGCAAGCGGAAGAAGGCAAAAACAAGCGAAAGCAATCTTAAGCGTAGGCATAAGCAAGCATAGGCATGAGTAAAATAAGCAAGCATAAGCATGAGTATGCATAAGCAAGCATAAGCAAGCAGAAGTATAAGCAAGCATAAGTGTAAGCAAGCATAGGCATAAGCAAGCATAACCATAAGCAAGCCTAAGCATAAGCAAGCACAAGCATAAGCAAGCATAAGCATAAACAAGCCTAAGCATAAGCAAGCACAAGCATAAGCAAGCATAGACATAAGCAAGCATAAGCATAAGCAACCATAACCATAAGCAAGCATAAGCATATGCAAGCACAAACATAAGCGAAGATAAGCATAAGCACAAGGAAGCATAAGCATAAGCAAGCATAAGCATAAGGATAAGTAAGCACAAGCATAAGAAAGCAAAAGCAAGCATAAGCAAGTATTAGCAAACATAAGCATGAGTAAGCATAAGTGAGCATCAGCAAGCATAAGCAAGTATAAGAATAAGCAAGCCTAAGCATAAGCAAGCACAAGCATAAGCAAGCACAAGCATAAGCAAGCATAAGCAAGCATAGACACAAGCAAGCATAAGTATAAGCAAGCATAAACATAAACAAGCATAAGCATAAGCAAGCACAAGCATAAGCAAGCATAAGCATAAACAAGCCTAAGCATAAGCAAGCATAAGCAAGCATAGGCAAGCATAGACATAAGCAAGCATAGGCATAAGCAAGCATAACCATAAGCAAGCATAAGCATAAGCAAGCATAAACATAAGCAAGCATAAGCATAAGCACAAGCAAACATAAGCATAAGCAAGCATGAGCAAGCATAAGCAAACATTAACAAGCATAACCAAGCAGAAGCAAGCAAAAGCAAGCAGAAGCCTAAGCATATGCATGCATAAGCATAGGCAAGCATAAGAATGAGTAGGAATAAGCAACCATAAGCATGAGTAAGAATAAGCAAGCATTAGCAAGCATAAGCATAAGTAAGCATAAGCAAGTATAAGAATAAGCAAGCATATCCATAAGCATAAGCAAGCACAAGCATAAGCAAACATAAGCATAAGCTATCATAAGCATAAACAACCATAAGCATAAACAAGCATAAGTAAGCATAAAATTAAGCAAGCATAGGTATAAGCAAGCACAAGCATAAGGAAGCATAGGCAAGCAGAAGCAAGGATCAGTATCAGCATAAGCAAGTATAAGCAAGCATAGGCAAGCACAGGCATAAGCAATCATAAGCACAAGCAAGCATAAGCAAGCATGAGCATAAGCATAAACAAGCGTAAGCATAAGCAAGCATAGGCAAGCAAAAGCAAGCATAGGCATAAGCAATCATAAGCATAAGCGAGCGTAAGCATAAGCAAGCATAAGCAAGCATAGGCATAAGCAAGCATATTATTAAGCACGCATAAGCAAGAATAAGAAAGCATAAGCAAGAATAAGCAAGCATAAGCAAGCAAAAGCATAAACAAGCATAAGCAAGCATAGGCATAAGCAAGCATCAGCATAAGCAAGCAGAGGCCTAAGCAAGCATAATCATAAGCAAGCATACTCATAAGCATGCATAAGCCTAAGCAATTATAAGGAAGCATAAGCACAAGCAAGCACAAGCATAACCAAGCATAAGCACAAGCAAGCATAAGCATAAGAAAACATAGGCCTGCAAGCATAAGCATAAACAAGCATAACCAAGCATAAGCAAGCATGGGCATAGGCAAGCAAACGCATCAGAGAGCATAACCATGAGCAAGCAAAAGCAAGCATAAGCACAAGCAAGCATAAGCAAGCATAAGCACAAGCAAGCATAAGCAAGCATATCATAAGCATTAGCAAGCATAAGCATAAGCAAGCATAAGCATAAGAAAGCATAAGCATAAGCCAGCATAAGCATAAGCAAGCATAAGGATAAGCAAGCATAAGCAAGAAGAAGTAAGCAGAAGCAAGTATAAGCATAAGCAAGCAGAAGCAAGCAGAAGCAAGCATCAGCATAAGCAAGAATAAGCATAAGCAAGCATAAGCATAAGCAAGTATAAGTTTAAGCGAGCATAGGCTTAAGCAAGCCTAAGCATAAGCATAGGCAAAACCAAGCATTGGCATAAGCAAACATAAGCATAAGCAAGCATAAGCTTGAGCAAGCATTAGCATAAACAAGCATAAGCATACGCAAGCATAATCAAGCATAATCATCAGCAAGCATAAGCATAAGCAAGCGTAATCATAAGCAAGCATACGCATAAGCAAGCATAAGCACAAGCAAGCATAAGCATAAGCAAGCATAAGCAAAAGTAAGCATAAGCAGAAGCAAGCATAAGCCTAATCAAGCCTAATCATAAGTAGGCATAAGCAAGCGTGAGCATAAGCAAGCACAAGCATAACCAAGCATAGGCACAAGCAAGCCTAAACATAAGTAAGCATACACATAAGCAAGCATAAGTATAAGCAAGCTTAAGCATAAACAAACATAAGCATAAGCTAGCATAAGCAAGCATATGCAAGCAGAAGCAAGAATACGTATGAGCATGAGCAAGCATAAGCAAGCATAAGCATAAGGATAAGTAAGCATAAGCATAAGAAAGCCGAAGCAAGCAAAAGCAAGCAAAAGCAAGCATAAGCAACAATAACCATAAGCAAGCATAAGCATAAGCAAGCCTAGGCATAAGCGAGCGCAAGCATAAGCACAAGCAAGGATAAGCATAAGCAACCATGAGCTTAAGCAAGCATAAGGATAAGCAAGCATAAGCGTAAGCAAGCATAGGCATAAGCAAGAATATGCATAAGCGAGCAAAAGGATAAGCAAGCATAAGCAAGCATAAAATGAACAAGCATAGGCATAAGCAAGCATAAGCATAAGCAAGCATAGGCACAAACAAGAATAAGCAAGCATAAGCAAGCATAAGCAAGCATAAGCATAAGCAAGCTTAGGCAAGCATAAGCATAAGCAAGCATATATTATCATAAGCATAAGCAATCATAAGCCAGCAAAAGCATAAGCAAGCATAGAATAAGCAAGCATAAGAAAAGCAAACAGATGCATGCATAAGCATAAGCACGCATAAGCAAGCATAAGCAAGTATAATAAGCAAGCATTACCATAAGCAATCATAAGTATAAGCAAGCACAAGTGTAAGCAAGCATAAGCATAAACAAACATAAGCATAAGCAAGCATAAGCATAAGCAAGCATAGGCAAGCAGAAGCAAGAATATATATCAGCATAAGCAAGTATAAGCAAGTATAAGCGAGCATAGACATAAGCAAGCATAAGTATAAGCAAGCATATCCATAAGCAAGCATAAGCATAAGCAAGCATAGGCATAAGCAAGCATATGCATAAGCACAAGCAAGCAAAAACATAAGCAAGCACGGACAAGCATAAGCAAGCATTAGCAAGCATAAGCATAAGCAAGCATAATCATAAGCAAGCATAAGCATAAGAATAAGTAAGCACAAGTATAAGCAAGTAGAAGCAAGCAAAAGCTAGATTAGCAAGCATAAGCCTAAGCATATGCAAGCATAAGCATAGGCAAGCATAAGAATGAGTAGGAATAGGCAAGCATACGCATGAGTAAGCATAAGCAAGCGTAAGCAAGCATTAGCAAGCGTAGACATAAGCAAGCATAAGCATAAGTAAGCATAACCATAAGCAAGCATAACCATAAGCAAGCATAAACATAAGCAAGCATAAGCATAAGCACAACCAAGCATAAGCATAAGCAAGCATGAGCAAGTATAGGCAAGAATTACCAAGCATTAGCAAGCATAAGCATAAGCAAGCAAAATCATAAGCAAGCATAAGCATAAGGGTAAGTAAGCACAAGCATAAGAAGCAAAAGCAAGCAAAAGCAAGCATAAGCAAGCATAAGCATAGGCAAGCATAAGAATGAGTAGGAATTAGCAAGCATAAGCATGAGTAATCATAAGCAAGCATAAGCAAGCATAAGCAAGCATTTGCAAGCATAAGCATAAGTAAGCATAAGCAAACATAAGCAAATATAAGAATAAGCAAGCATAACCATAAGCAATCATAAGCATAAGCAAGCACAAGCATAAGCAAGCATAAGCATAAGCAAGCCTAAGCATAAGCAAGCACAAGCATACGCAAGCATAAGTAAGCATAGACATAAGCAAGCATAAGTACAAGCAAGCATAAGCATAAACAAACATAAGCATAAGCAAGCATAAGCATAAGCAAGCATAGGCAAGAAGAAGCAAGAATAAGATTAAGCAAGCATAACCATAAGCAAGCATAGGCAAGAAGAAGCGAGAATAAGATTAAGCAAGCATAACCATAAGCAATCATAAGCATAAACAAGCACAAGTATAAGCAAGCATAAACAAGCATAAGCATAAGCGAGCATAGGCAAGCAGAAGCAAGAATAAGTGTCAGCCTAAGCAAGTATAAGCAAGCCTAAGCAAGCATAGGCATAAGCAATCATAAGCAAGCATAAGCAAGCATAAGCAAGCATAGGCATAAGCAAGCATAAAATGAACAAGCATAGGAATAAGCAAGCATAGGCATAAGCAAGCATAAGCATAAGCAAGCATAAAATGAAAAAGCATAGGAATAAGCAAGCATAAGAATAAGCAAGCATAGGCATAAGCAAGCATAAATAATCATAAGCATAAGCGAACATAAATAATCATAAGATTAAGCAAGCAAAACACAGCATAAGCCAGCATATGCATAAGCAAGCATAAGGAAAGCAATCAGAAGCAAGCAGATGCACGCATAAGCATAAGCAAGCATAGGCAAGCATAAGCATAAGAAAGCATATGCATAAACAAGCATAAGCATAAGCAAGCCTAAGCAAGCATAAGCTTATGCATAAACAAGCATAAGCAAGCATAAGCTTAAGCAAGCATAGGCATAAGCAAGCATAAGCATAAGCAAGCATAACCATCACCAAGCATGAGCATAAGCAAGCATAGGCATAAGCATAAGCATGAGCAAGCATAAGCAAGCATAACCAAGCATAAGCATAAGCAATCATAAGCATAAGCGAGCATAAGTATAAGGATAAGGAAGCATAAGCTTGAGTAAGCGGAAGAAAGCAAAAACAAGCGAAAGCAATCATAAACATAAGCAAGCATAAGTATAAGCAACCATATGCATTGTTAAGGCGTTTATTAACCGGCCACGAGCGAGAATATACAATGGCGACAGTCACAGCCAAGCACGGGCTCTCAGCGCGAGCGGCGTCCTTGTTGGGTAGCCCCACTGGAAGGTACTCAAGAGCTCGACCCATTTCCGAGTTCGGAGGCTTCGCTACAATTACCCCGGGGTCTAAGAGGGAGCCGCCTGGCTACCTAACAGCTTGTTACTATGAGCGGGTCATAATAAGCCTTCAGGGGCTCCACGTTGACGATGTCGCGCCCACGGCGGCGCACGTCCGAAGATTGTTCAACGGGTTCGATAAGATAGTTGATGGGTGAGGTGCGCTCGATGACACGGTAGGGGCCTTCGTATTTGGGACATAGTTTGGAAGAGAGGCCAGCTGCTGAGGTCGGGATCGAGAGCCATACAAGCGCACCAGGAAGGAACGTGGGCTCAGAAGTGGTGGAACCATCACAAATACTCTTCTGCCGCTCTTGCTCTTGCGTTGTGAAAGTCTTGGCAAGCTCGCGACACTCTTCAGCAAGCCTGGCTGTCTCGGAAATAGGTGTACACTCAGATGGATCCGGCGTGTACGGGAGTATCGTGTCCATAGTGTGCGACAGGTGTCTTCCGTACAGCAAGTAGAAAGGTGAAAAACCAGTCGTACTCTGAGGGGCGGTGTTGTAGGCGTAGGTGACGAAGGGCAGTAAATTATCCCAATTAGTGTGGTTGGCAGCGACGTACATAGAAAGCATGTCGCCGAGGGTGCGGTTAAAGCGTTCGGTGACGCCATTCGTCTGTGGGTGGTAAGCAATAGTTTTGCGGTGGACAGAGTGGCACTCCGTCAGAATGGCTTCGACGACTTCCAACAAGAAGACACGGCCTCAATCACTGAGAAGCTCTTGCGGTGGTCCGTGGCGGAGTATAAATTGATGCAGCAGGAAGGTCGCAACATCGCGCGCAGTAGTCGCAGGGAGAGCGTCGGTTTCGGCGTATCGCGTTAAGTGGTCAACGGCAACGATGGCCCAGCGGTTACCAGCCGACGTCAGAGGAAGTGGTCCATACAAATCGATACCTACGCGCCCAAAGGGACGGTCAGGGCAAGGTAACTGTTGCAGACCGGCGTGCGACATGTGGGCTGACGGTTTACGGCGTTGGCAAGTGAGGCAAGAGCGAACGAACTGCTGCACATAGTGGTACATCCCGCACCAGAAGTAGCGTTGTCGAATGCGATGGTAGGTTTTGAATACCCCAGAGTGCGCGCATTGCGGATCAGAATGGAAGGATTCACATATCTCTGACCGCAGACCTCGGGGTATCATGAGTAACCACTGCCGGCCGTCGGCGTCGTAATTGCGTCGGTGTAGGAGGCCGTCATAGATGGCGAAATGACGAGCTTGACGACGCAAGGTACGCGTGGATGGCGTTGCGGATGGATCAGTGAGCATATCGATGAGCGGGCCGATCTAATTATCTTTTCGCTGTTCAGTAGCGATGATGTCAACATCAATGGCAGAAACAGCAGCCGAGGATACTGAGCAGAGCACATCACCTTCAGGCAGAGGGGAGCGCGAGAGGGCGTCGGCGTCAGCATGCTGGTGGCCGTTGCGGTAATGCACGCGGTTGTCGTAGTCTTGTAAGCGAAGAGCCCAACGGGCGAGACGGCCTGAGGGATCCTTCACTGATGAAAGCCAGCATAGTGCATGATGGTCGGTGACGACATCGAATGGGCGACCATACAAATAAGGTCGAAATATTGTAAGAGCCCAGACGATCGCCAGGCACTCTTTCTCCGTGACGGTGTAGTTTTTCTCGGCTTTCGAGAGCGTACGGCTAGCATATGCTACGACATATTCAGGGAATCCGGGTTTTCGCTGCGCCAGGACAGCGCCGAGGCCTACACCGCCGGCGTCCGTGTGCACCTCCGTTGGGGCTGTGGGGTCGTAGTGGCGTAGAATGGGAGGCGACGTCAACAAATGGCGGAGCTTCGCGAACGCGTCGTCGCACTCGGATGACCACGAATTGAAGGGCCCGTTACTTCCAGGGAGCTTATTCAGCGGTGATATGATCGTGGCAAAATTTCGTATGAAGCGTCGGAAGTATGAGCACAGGCCCACGAAACTACGCAGTTCTTTGACAGATGCAGGTTTGGGGAATTCGGCCACGGCCTGAAGCTTGGCAGGATCAGGAAGAATGCCTTCTTTGGACACGACGTACCCGAGTATGGTGAGTTGCCGTGCTGCAAAGCGGCACTTTTTCAGATTTAGTTGCAAGCCGGCATTGCTCACACGTGCGAAAACTTCTTTCAGACGTTGGAGATGCGTGGAGAAATCCGGAGCAAAGACAATGACATCGTCGAGGTAACACAAGCACGTGTACCATTTCAAGTTGCGCAGAACGGTGTCCATCATGCGCTCGAAGGTCGCAGGTGCATTACATAGACCAAATGGCATTACGTTGAACTCGTACAAGCCGTCTGGCGTGAAGAAGGCGGTCTTTGGTCGAGCGTCGCCCGCCATAGGTACTTGCCAGTACCCCGAGCGCAGATCGAGAAAAGAAAAAAAATCGGCTCCATGAAGGCTATCAATCGCGTCATCGATGCGTGGCAGTGGATAAACATCCTTGCGAGTGATCTTATTGAGCCATCTGCAGTCCACACAGAACCGCACAGAACCGTCTTTCTTCGCAACAAGAACAACAGGAGACGCCCATGGACTGTCCGAGGGCCGAATAACGTCACGTCGGAGCTTATCGTCAACCTGATCATTAATTACTTGACGTTCAGCAGGGGACACGCGATATGGACGTTGCCGTAAAGGTGGATGGGCACCAGTGTCGATGCGATGCGTAACAACGGACGTGCGACCAAGAGAACTTCGCCCGACATCGAAAGAAGAACGATATTCTTGTAACAGGTCCAGAAGCTGGGAACGCTGTACGGCGGTAAGGTTGTCAGCGATTGAGGGGCCAAATACATCAGTAGATGACGAATCAGAAGTGGAAACAGCATTGATGGTACACGACCTGGGACCGCGCGTGTCATCGTGTACGTCCAGGACTCGTGCGTCGTCGACTGGTTCCACTTTCCCGAGACATTCCCCTCGAAGCAAGGTAACAGCGTACGGGGACGGGTTGGTTACAAAAATAGCAGTGTTGCCCTGGTTGACCTGCACGGTCGCGAAAGGTACTAGCAACCCTTTCCTGCTGCAAGTGCGGTCAGATGGCGAAACAAGTCCAATGGTGTCGTAGAGACCAGCACACCCAGGCAGCACAGAAGGTTGGCCCAATATTGGGGATAGATCGGCATTGCCTGGCCCCTGAACGGTCCAGTTTTCACAACGTACCGCCAAGATTGGCTGTGCCAGCCAAATAGAACGGCGACGTTGGACCAGCGTTTACAACGTACCCCCAATATTGGTTCTGCCAGCCGAATAGAACGGCTATGTTGGACCAGCATTAACAACATTCCGCCAATGATGGCTGTGCCAGTCTATTAGATTGGTTATATTGGGCCAGCTTTCAGAACTTTTCGCCCATATAGGCTGTGCCGGCCTATTAGAACGGACACATCGGGCCAGGTTGTACAAGTGGCAGCCAATATGGGCGGAGCCATCCAATAAGACCGGCATTATTGGCCCGCCGTTTGAACGTTATTGCCGGCGTCAGCTGAAAAGTCAACATCACGATGTCATAATATTAGAATATGAGCCAATTTCTGCGCGTGCTGCTTTTTGGCGCTGTTCTGGCCCCCATTCACGCGCCGATTTTTCAAGTTAGAGAGAGAGTAATATATGTGCCGGGCACAATATTAGAACTATCTTTTCGTCATTAAACCATGCCCCGCCGCGGTGGTCTAGTGGCTAAGGTACTCGGCTGCTGACCCGCAGGTCGCGGTTTTGAATCCCGGCTGCGGCGGCTGCATTTCCGATGGAGGCGGAAATGTTGTAGGCCCGTGTGCTCAGATTTGGGTGCACGTTAAAGAACCCCAGGTGGTCGAAATTTGCGCAGCCCTCCACTACGGCGTCTCTCATAATCATAAGGTGGTTTTGGGACGTTAAACCCCACATATCAATCAATCAATCATTAAACCATGCACAGCTCGTTGAAATGCATAATCGTTGGTTGAAGTTGTGCAAGGTAGACTTTTTAAGTGAGAAAAAATTACCGATCAAGTTTCTCTGTCAGACGTGACGTCCGATGCGGTGCTATCCGTACGTATGACGAAGCTGCTGTGGATACCGCTGTCTTACGCGTGCATGTAGACGTCGAATATCTGACGCAAATCTTATCGTATCATGTGTCGGGCTAGCTATCTACGCGACCTATTCGAATCTGTTTTGCGTTCACAGCACAGTACAGTTAACGGCACTTGCTGCTGCTTGACGTGTGGGAAGAGCGGGGGTCGTCAGTTGCGTTATGGTGACTGAATCATACAACATATGCAGTTGCCGTGATCTAACATACAGACGCGCGTGCGCACGCACGCACGCGCTATATTCATGCAACGACCACACGAATTCCCAACAACATCGCAGCGAACGGTTGGTAAGGTGTTGCGGAGTGTGTGGGCGTCGTAGGGCACCCTGTCGGTGCCCAGCTCGTTGCGAACGCGAATTTCGGCGTGGAACGCATCTTTTTTATGTACTTTTTTACGTGTGCCCAAAACGGTAGGCTGCGCGATACGAGAAGTACGACACACAAAAAAAGAAGAAACGTGAATGCATAGGGCAAATTGTTAATAACAAAAAAAAACACGCACGCTCACGCCACTGCAGTGGCGTGAGCGTGCGTGTTTTTTTTTGTTATTAACGAAGCACATGTGCTTCCATAAAACATGACAGCTAGCCAAGAATGATGAAGTATTCATTTACATACAAATTACTATGAGTTGCTGAAACTCACGCAAAAGAACATAATTTTCTTCCTTGGATATTGATCGAGTGCCTTGGAATTATGCTATGTGAATTTGACACATCAACAGTGCATTATGATTCCCACCATAAGGGGCCACAATCTTGGTAAGTAATAGAAGTACTCTTCCCACCTGATGTGCACCTAACGTAAAGAGGCCTTGTTTCTCAAGTTAGCAATATATATATATATATATATTGTTAACAATATATATATATATATATATAACCACTGGAAAAATATACCAGGTGTAACCAGAAAAAGGTGCACCTGCAGTTTTAAAGTTTAAAAGAAGCAATGACATGCCAACCATCCAAAATAGAACGCCCGAGAAAGGAGCATCAATCAGTATTACAGCAGCTAAAAGCCTGCTAACAGCTGAAGGTAGTCATGCTGCTCTTCCATTCAAGTATAGTGTACACTGAGAAAAGATACTGAAGATACACCATCAGCAAATGACAAAAGCAATACAGACAGAGCTTTCTCTTATAATACAAAAAGTCTTTAGCTGAGGAGGCAAATAAGTCATTGGCACACAATAAGTGCACAAAAAGAAAGCTGTCGCACGAGGCTGTCAGCGCTTAGACAACACAGGCAAAAATGCAGTAGACTGAAGAAGGGAAAACCCATAGCAAAAGTTACCATACTCCTGAGTTCTTGCTTTGCGTGAAAATGAAGCTAGCGTGAAGTTGAACACTAGATTAAAGCACCACAATCAAAATCTGGAAGTCAATGCTTTAGGAATAATACAAAGTACTGAAGAAGCATGCAAAGAGGATTCCTGTGGAGGCAAATATAAAAAAAGACTGAAAGCTCTGTGACCCTGAACAAGACAACACCACAACCAATTGAAGAGCCGTTCGGACACACCAGAAGCTCTGGCCAACACTAAAAAGTCACAATAACATACCTTTAATGCCTTTTTTACAAGAGAACTTGAAAAGAATTGTGCATACACCAATGCCAGAAGTATCGATGGAAGCTATTACTCATATTCAGCTCTTCATTGAAACACTGACAGAAGGTACTTGTACCTGGATGCTTAATTACTTTGGTACAACTCAAGAGCGTCGACGCCAAGTGGCAAAAAAATTATGATGGAAGACTACAATGTGATCAAATGCACACGTCAACCACCAACCAAGGTCCTATGCTAGAGTGAATATCGCAAAAAGTCTTGAACGCCTAATGTCACTAACTCATACTCAGCGTTCACAATCAAAATCTTGACCTCCCACACAGCATATTATTTCAACAACCTGCCACCTCTCACCATGTCATGAAACAAGCTCGAGTATACACAAACCCTCCTCACCGTTAGGTAGTTAGATAGCTCCACTAGTGCTTCACTCTCGGAACACATAGACCAGGGCCGTAACTAGACGGGTAGTGAGGAGGTTCAGAGCCCCTGAAGTATTTTCATGCTCTGACTTTTCGTCAACAATAGCTTAATCTGGGCAAGTTGGTTCATCGTGGTTGTGTTCTAGTAACAGTGAGAGAAGCTGAGGAAGAGACAAAAAGGACAGGAAAGAGCGCTGACTGCCAACTAAATTTTATTGACGGTACTACGCCCACTTTTTTACAGAGTACAAGAACAGTGCTCATGCACAACGACACATGTGAGACCATGATAATATAATCTTAACTGAAAAAAGAATACTCTCTCTCCGAATGGATGAGTGAAGGTATACTGATGCACTGATCCATGGCCTTCCTGACAAGAAAATGCTTTCACAGTCTCTCTTTCATTTCTTGTTTTTGCTTTTTTCAAAAACAGTGTTTTATGAAACATAGAACTGCACTTACATTCTTTACAGTGTATGGCCATGCGACTACCATAGCCATTCTTAACATTTTAAGCATGCTGTCTTGCTCAAACATTGGGGCATTGCCCAGTTTGTCTTATGTTTACGTTTCCACGTGTCAATAGTATCTCATACACAACATTATATTGGCATTCAGTATACCTATTCTCGTGACGAATGGTGAAATAATGGCTATTCCTGTTGCTTTTTAGTACACACACTTTTGAAAACTTGCAAGGGATGGCAAATAACAAGATAAAATCATATCGGCTCGCCATTTTCTTTATATTGTGAAACACCTTATGTACGTACGGTATAGCATGCAAAGATCTTTGGTCATTCTGTTTTTATTTTGGTCCTGTTTTGTTTAACTTGACTTTCTGCAGGAAGGTTTAGCACACGGGTGTGATGGTGCTGTTGGGATATCCAGCATCCTTTAGTCTTTTAATCTGGTTTTTAAGGCTTACCTCATCCTTGTGGTCACATGACTTCTGAAGGGTGGCCTCAATGCATGTGGTGGCAATTCCTCTGAGTAAATTGTGTAAATGTGTAATTATGTGTTATGATGTACTAAAAAAGATGTCCCAAGAATCAGAATAAGTGACAGTAGTCAAAGTTTTTGTCACTGCCTTTATACAAATACCAGTTTATTTGTTGCCTCCTGCAGTTTTTAGGGCCTCTTATATAGATAGGATGTTTTCTCACTTTTAATACATTTTTGTATTGATGATGCCATATGCTCAGGAGGTAGAATGTCGTTATGTTCTTTCTGATAACTTCTAGCTTCTGAGCAAAGATAATGTTTCAGAAAAATGAAAAAGGCTAGCATAATATTAAGACATGGGAAGAAAGCAGAGTTTATCAAAAATGAATGCATTAGTTGGGAATGAGAAAAAAAGATGGATGACAGGTCAGTAATGTCAATTAATTTATATTAGGACACATGAAATGTAGCAGAGGGTGGCAGGTGATTAGTTCCAATGAGATCGAGAAATTATCAGCCATAATATGAAATTGGCTCATACAGGACAGGGAACATTGATTGGGCTTCCACCCTGCAGTGGACACAATATAGGCTTAACGCTAACAATGAGCAAAGCCTGTGAAATTAATGCTCCATGAAATTAGCAGTACTGCACAGATTGCTGTGCTAGACTTCCCATTTTGCATGTTTTTACCAGCTTATCCTGCTCGCTGTTCAGACACAAAGCTTCACCAGAAAAACAATGTTATACTTGGTGAGGATAATGCCAGTGAATCCAGTGTTTTATCTACACCTTTCCTTGCTTAAGTCCTCCTCCAAACTATACGATTTTTCTTGGAAATGTTCTGCTTACAGCACACCAACCGATCAAGTGAAACAACTTTATTGGGGTCCTGCAGGACGCGCCCTAGTATGCAATCACCATTTCACTTCACGTTACAACATACTGGTGGTAAAAATATTCTCTGGCAGGGTACAGAAGTGCATGCACTGAGCTAGCTTGTGCAGCGCGGTCTTTTCCAGAAAGCTGAACCTATGTTTGGTACAGAATTTTGTAACCACACGATGCTTGCACAGATTAAATGTGGCCACACATAGCATCTTCTGAGCTTTTTTATGAAATGATCTCGCAGTATCTGAAAACATTTGTTTTTTTGTTTACTTCATAGTTCCCAGTGAAATATTTCTCTTGTTCCTCTCATTGAATAATGGCATTTGGTGTGACTAAGGTGTTCCTAATGCCTCACTATGAGATCAGAAAAACGATTCTCCTGGAAATTGCTTCACAAGCATTTCCTAAGATATTGAATGACACTGCTTGCACACGTACAAACATTTGCTAGTTTTATTGAGGGTTGATGATAAAGGGAATCAGTTGGTGCATCCAAGCCGGAGAGAGATTGACTGGCCCTGGGGCCGTTTAGTTATATATCTTGCAGCTTGTTCCAGGTAGACAGGGCTTCATTCTGTAGAAATGGTAACTCATCACACTGGTTCCCCAGCATGAAGAACATAACTTGATGCTAACACTGACTCAGATGTTCTGAAATGTCATAGAGGGTACATGAAGGCTGGGTACATGAAGGTTGCAGTTATACTAACTGTATAGTCAGCATGCTTGTGTGATATGTGCATAGCTGCATCAAAGCCACGTGTGAGAATTGCGTGAACAGCTGAAAATCTCAATGGCAGCATAGCTTAAGAAGGCTGTCATCCCTTTTTTGCCAGTTTCCAATATCATCCTTCCCTTTTCATGCATCTTCTTTCAATATATCTGGGGTGTTAATTCCCAAAACCACGATATATTAATGAGAAGCAAATTTTGAACATCTGGTGTTCTTTAACATCTTCACTTGTTTGCAGCGCAACACCAGAAACACAGGACAGGGAAGGAGCAAAAGAGAAAGAAAAGACGGCGCCGACTCTAAAAAATACGGCACTGACATCATGACACGCACATGTTGTGATGTAAGCTGCCCAAAGAGTGGCCTCCCGTGAGAATAGTGAAGAATTGGGAATAGGATCTACCAGTAAGGGCTTTGTGTGCAATTCACAAACAGTGAAAAAGATCCACCAGGGGTGAACCACAGGTACAAGGTGCACTCTGGTTGAGAGAGAGCAGAGTAAAACAGATGTGCCAGACAGGAGATTATAAATGGTTTTGTCTGGAGCTGGTGCCAGACCGAGCTCTGATTAAGCGTAAGGGGGTATTGAGCGCCAGGCCAATCTGATCCCATTCCTGTGATGGGGTGCAATGTGATGACAGGTGCGAATTCCATTTTCTTTTTTTTCCATGGGTTTAGGGAAATAATTTTTCAGGGATCAGATGAAAATACCTCCGACATACATAATAACATGCTTATTCTTGGGCGTAGTTATGCCTAGCCACCAGATTGGGAGAAAAAGGAATGTTTCCCGAAATGTGCGATAAAGTGTTTGGTGCTACGCCTTGACGGAAGTATTGATAGGTGCTTTGGAAATCGGTACGCCATTTCTGTAATCGTTAAATATGCAACTGCATGTGCCACTGCTAGGGATAGCGTCACACTCCCAGCCATTTCGGGGTAAGCCGTTTTAATCTACATGAAGATGTTAATGAGCCCGTTCTCCATCACAGCAGTAGCTGTGGCCATTCCTTCAACTAGGCCTACTGCAGCGCCAACTAAACGTCTGCATAAATTTAGCGCTAGTACCGTACATAATAATCAGCACGTGCCTTGGGTTCACTTCGATGGTGTTGTGAATTCATCTTGCGTGACAATGGTTTAAGTTGCATGCGTGCCTTAATCATTATTGCAATAGGAGACCATGATTTATCGTCACGCATGGTGTTGCTTAGCTCGGTCCTCAGTGTTCGAAGCAGGTTCCGCCTTGTGAGTGCATGAGAGAGGCACAAGAGTTGATTTCTGCTCTGTGTTTCTATAATTCCCTAGCCTGTATTATACAGGAAGCGGATAGTGCTGGTGTGCGTCAGCTGCCTCGGTGCGCTCTCAACCGCCTGCCTGGTAAGACTGATAGCTCATTCTATCAGCGCCTTGTCGTACTCCCTCCTCACACTGCGACATGTCCTCCACTTGGAGGACATGATGAAGGAACAAGATGATACGAAGCCCAAAACCGCAATGTTTGCAAGCCACAACCCGAGCAAACAATTCAACAGTGAGGCCAGAAAATCTACCTGACTAGGCCTGGAGCAACAAGCCAGAGAGCATATTCTTGGCTGGATAGATGGATGGATGTGGCCGTACCCTTTAGATCGGGCGGCGGCTAACGTCACCTAGCCGTAATGCTTAGTGAACTAACCACTAGATTTTTTTTTCCCTTTAAATAGTAAAGTTGGACGGGTACTTTGAAGTGAAGGGTTTAATTTTCAATCGTGCCTTGACTTTAGCCACCAATCAGATAACCTCCTTCTAGTTAAGTCTACCCGCTTAAAGTCTATTTTGCCCTCCCTGTCCCTAAACACCAGTGCTTTGAAAAACTCGGCGCCATCATCTTGAACTATAAGGTGAAGCCTTTTACAGAGCATTGTCAAGTGTTCGGCGGTTTTTTCTTTCTCTTCGCACACACTGCATATTGTGTCTACCTCTTCATATTTGGCCCGATATGTCTTGGTTTGCAATACTCCCGTCCTGGCCTCAAACAGTAGAGAACTACCCTGAGTATTATCATAGATTCTTTCTTTGGCAATTTCTTGCTTAAAAGTTCGATAGATCTCTAGTGCGGACTTCTTAATCATGCCAATTCTCCACATGTCAGTCTCCGTTTCCTGCAGTTCCTTTTTAACCGATAGTTCTTTCTGGTTTGACCACCTGCTGTTTTCTGAGTATTTACCAGTCAATTTCCTGGTTCGCTTCCTCCTTTTTGTATTGACATTCTTCATGTACAAGTAGCTGAAAACCTTCATAGCCCAACGCTCCTCCCCCATTTCTCTCAATCGCTTCTCAAATTTTATCTTGCTGCTAGCTTCCCTGCCATCAAATGATGTCCATCCCATATCACCTTGTACTCCCTGATTTGGTGTATTCCCGTGAGCTCCTAAAGCAAGCCTACATATTTCACGTTGCCTAATTTCTAATCTTGCTTGAACTTCTGACCTCATGCACAAAACCGCGTTGCTGAACATCAGCCCAGGAACCATGACCCCTTTCCATATTCCTCTCACAACATTATACCTATTGTAATTCCACAGTGCCCTATTTTTCATCACTGCTGCATTCCTGTTATCTTTAGTCGTCACGCATATTTCGTGTTCCCTCAGGTACTCGGTCCCATTGCTTATCCATACGCCCAGTTATTTGTATTTATCTGTTATCTCTAGTGTGACTTCCTGTATTCTAAGCTCACTACCTTTGTTATCTATAAAAATCATGACTACTGATTTTTCCAAACTGAATCTAAAATCTAACCTATCTCCCTCATTACCGCAGATGTCCATCAACCTCTGCAAATCTTCCTTGTTGTCGGCCATTAGCACTATATCATCTGCGTAGATTAATGCTGGTAGTGCCTGATCAATGAGTTTTCCTTGTTTGACTAAAGAGAGGTTGAAGCCAAGTCTCCTTGCCTCTAATTTGGCCTCTAATCCTTGTAGGTACATCATGAATAAGAAGGGTGACAGTGGGCACGCCTGCCTAAGTCCACGTTTCACCACTGTGGGCTTGGATACCTGTTTTTCCCACTTTTTAACTACCTTGTTAGTTTTATAGATTTCCTTTAAACGATTAGTGACTCCATCTTTTACACCCAGTGTGTCTAGTATTCCCCACAAGTCCTCTTGAACCACGCTATTGTACGCTCCCTTGAATTTCTGCAGGCCGGTAGGAAGCTTCACAGCGCAGCGCCTGATCTTGTGAAATGGCGCAGCCATGCAGGCAGGGCATTCAATTCCCTCCCTATTTTTTGTATACTACTGTCCTTGTGTACATCGTAGAACACATAACAGTAATGATAGCAAACAGATCATTGATTCGGGTAGGCTTGGTGTTTTTATTTAAAATGGAACAACGAGGAAGCTGCTGAAGCTCGTGCCTGTATACAGCTGCTTTATATGGAGATGAAACTTTAACGAAAAAAAAACGTAATGATAAACAGTAGGCTCATAACAAACAACATTTCTCTGAGGGTGCATGGAATATATGTCCCATGCAAGGCTATGCATTGCAGTCCTTACTGCATTAATTATGTACACGTACTGCAGGGCATGCAAGTGTATGCAGACACACGCTGACGAAATGACATTTTTTGCTACATACAAACGTGCACCGCACCAAATAAGACGCACGTGTTTGTATAGTCAGGGAACACTCGTGAATATTGATGAAATCACACAGCTCGCTTACAGTATAAAACAAACACAATTGCGAACAATAAAATGCGACGCTCTTTAAAGAGCCGGACCCAGGTTACGAGGAGAATTATCAGTATGGCATACACACCACGTGTCAAGCTTTTGCAACATCTAAAGAGACCTAATATAGAAAGTTGCCTTTGTAAGTTAACATGACAGTACCAAATGGAGAAGCCACACGAGAGAACAATTCATCGTGGGCGAAAAAATGTGTTTTAAATATTATACACAGCTTTGCAAGATAATATCGACGAGTTTTACTCGTCTAGGTGTGGGAGGTGTAGGCCTGATAAAATGCGATGTTGCTTCAGAGCCTTTCTTTCGTAATATTGCAATTTTATTCAACTCTTTCAAACGCGGCACCGTAAATTTCTACTGGGTGCTCGAACACGGCAAGCAGGTCGCGGGGCAAAATCTTTGTAGCATTTTATTACCGAAACAGCGATACTAGCAATGCTTGAGCTGCACTTGCTGTTTTCTAAATTGTAACCTCCTCAATTTCATCACTGTGATCAGGAAACAGGGAGGAAAAGTACAGCAGTAGTACGTAGAGAAATATTCAATTTCAAGCCCTTTAGCAATATCATCTAAACAAATTGCCAGTTCACTGTTGAATTCTCGATGGAAACAAACAGCTGATCAGGGACGCAAGCTTGGCTTGGCACTGGCTTGGCCGTTCATACAGAGCCAAAAGCCGCTGCAGGAAACTGGATTGCGGATCGTATTGAGACAAAATATTTTATACATTTTTGTTTCCTTTGTTTCATTTCTCTAATTGCTCTTGTGATGGCGTGGACCGCGCTTCGTGATCACATGTACCGGCGCACTGTTTTTAAGTTTAGTATGGCGCACGATAATACATGATTGCGTGCTTTAATTTAATAAGGTTCGCGAGTATGGCAGCAACACTGCAATGTCGGGAAGAGGCACGGAGAAGAGGATAGTAGTAGAACCAGTAGCAGCTGCATGCCCGGGTGGAGCGACTGATGCCCAGATGGAGGAATGTCAACCCGATGCCTTTTGTGTTGGCCGTTCTGGCAGTTCCGCCGACTTTATAGAAAGAGACGACCCCGTCGCTTGTCCTCTTCTCTTTTCCTTCGGGCATCAGCGACAACATTGACGGACGACGTGTTCGACTTCACCGTGCACGTGAGTATAGGTTGGTTTTTCATTCGAGTGAATTCTTGTTCAGATTTGCAAATTGTCGACTTCATCCTGATCACCTGTCACCGGTAATAAGTCCCATACGTGTGATATTTAGGTGAAATAAATGATAATGCACATTTTCTGCTCCATTTGCGTGACTTAGCTACACCAGGACATGAGGTAAAGCCTTTGTCGCCTAGCCACTAGCAGGCAAGATCGATCACTCGCATCCTTCAGTTCACGAATCAACGCGCCTGCCTTAAAATTAGTAAGCTTCTCGCAAAGAAATCTTACCGAGGCAATTTTGTTTTCTGTGAACAATGCACCGTAGATTTGTCTTGAATAACAAAAAAAACTTGAAAAATAAATGTCGCGACCTTTTAGAAAACGCCGTGTCTAAGAGCTAGACGCGGCATTTTGTAAAAGGCTCATTAAATTCAGTATGTTTTCGTAGTTTCTGCTTGAAATTATTATTGTCTATGAATTTCATGGCCCAATCTATTGCTTTGGCTGAAAATCTCGGCGGCAAAAACTTTGTTTAGTGTCCCTTTAAGGGCAGGTGTAGATGACATCATTTCAGTCGAAAATCTTTTTGCTGGTTAACAATAAGGGTACTAACTAGAGTTCCAGATTTCATCAGCAACACATCGTCATGGCTTCATCAGATGCTGCATTATATACATTCTATCCTCGTTTTTAAATAGGTGTACCGTATAGTCCACTGTTACAGGAAACAAGCGAGCTCATGGACAGTGAGCCATGTGGTGCTAACTGGCAGCGAGGCTTGTGAATGGGACGCATGCGCATAGAATCGGGGTGCGCCCAGTTTTGTCTGCCATTTCTCCGCCTGTACGCATGACAGCATTGGAAAGCGCATCCGTATTTTAGCTGCGCAATTTATCTAGCCCAGTGCCTCCTGCTTCAGGGATTTTCTGTGAGCACAAAAATGCATGATTTTAATCGTTGCTGCAGTGTTTTGCAAGTTGTCACCGTTAAAGCACATCATATTTTTCGCATAATGCTCGCTGCAACTAGCAAGTTTCGATGACTCAAAATGCTGTTCAGGTCTGATGTAGCAAACATTTTAAGCTCGTCCTCGTGACCATGAAATATTGGTTTATTAAATAATGGAAGGCAGAGTTGGTATCAGTTGATTTACAGTGTGAAAATGAAATGTGTGAAGGACCGTGCCTCGCAAGTAAGCCCCGAGAGCATGAGCAGAGAAGTAGCAGATGAGGATGCTCATGCGCTGTATTTCCAAATCTCACCAGCACTAATGCTTGACGGACTGCTGGCCACGCACTAGCGTGTTTTTTCTGAAACAGGACTTTGGCCCTGTAAGCAAGTTCTTGAAGGGCATAAGTAAAACGTAGAATGGGCCCCCTAAATGCACCCATCCTCGAATCATTGGGCTTATGAATTAGTGCCCTTTTCAAAATACAACTATTCTGAGCTATAAATTGTGACAGAACAGTGCACGAAGTTTAAAAATGGGAAAAAAGTCTTTAAATGTCCCCTTTATACATAGTGTTCTTGTGATGTCACTTCTGCCGTTGTCGCCCTCTCCCGCCATGCCCGGGTAACTCCCTGGGTACCTACGGCAGTTCATGAGCTGCAGTGCGGTTTGTTGGGGGCTCGTCATCTGTTGCTGTGAACGATGTGGAAGCATTGTGGTTTTTTGTTGTCTTACTTTAACGAGCTCATTGGATTACGAAGGCCTCGCTCGTTCACTCGATACAAGACCAGATAATCAAGATGCGTGACACATATACCAGCCACGGCGTACACTGGCTGCCCGCCACAACCTATGAAAGCCTATTATCTTGCTTTCACTACAAATTGCCTGGCCCAAAAACAAGTGAAAGCTCAAAATCTCTCGAGCCGCAATTTTAAGAGTGGATGTGCGAAGCGCAGCTGCTCCCATCGAAAACTAGTCGTGCAGAGCTAGGCAAGTTTACAAGAGATATAATATTATGAATATATTGTCACGGCCTACGCCACCAAAGTAGCAATGCCCCCCCCCCCCCCCCAAGTGTTTTAAACAGTGCTGATGTTGAGCTTGAGCCTCTTTGATCGCAATTTGTGGAAATAGTCGAGGAAAATATTATACAAGGCAGATAGCGACTTTGCATGGTGTGTGCCGCGGTAATGCCAGTCATCACTTTATTTTTCGCGTATGCTTTAACACACTTTTCACTTTGTATTTTGCTTTTGTTGTACGCTAATGTACAGTGGAGTCACTGAACATGATAGAGACCGTGTATAGAATTAATTGACTAATTAAAAAAAATCCTGACGCCCAACTTAAACCGATCGGCTATACTTCAAAGTGAACTAATATTGTTTCCCATTCTTTATAGTTTGTTTCAATGCAATACCAAATCTCCGCGATCGCCATCACGATTTTAACCGCCTTCCTCGCCATCATGATTTTAACTGCGGACAAGTTTGTATGTACAGTATCTTGGTAAGCTATATCTGTTTGCAGGTAAATACTTGGCTATGGCACTTACCCGTAATGAAGTTGCACCTGAAGATGCAAATATTGCAAAGTTTCTTCAAGTAGCTTTTGTTAATCTGCACCAGCCAAATACGCTGGTACTTTTAGGAAAATCGGAATGTGCGTTCTCGATTTCAGGTTATAACTTTCAGCGAAGAAACACCCTAAGCTCTGCTCCCTCTGCGTGGACTACTAAATCAACTTGCCTCACTAGCAGCTCATAATTTCTCAAACTTGCATCGTGAGGCAAAACTAAACGGGTGCAAGCACGAGGAGACAACATGGCAGTTGTAGGCGATAGATTCGGTTGGTGCCCGGGCATGTTGGTGGCGCATTTCGGAAGTGACGAAAAGGCGCTGCGAGATGCACGTGCACACTTTGTATAGTTGCTGTATTGGACAGCAAACTTTTTTTCTTATCTGAGCAGTTTTACCAAAGGAAGCTTCATCATATGGCGTGATAAATGAAGCGAATCCACAGGTTGAACCACATCATAGCCTCGCTGTGCTTTTGTAGTTTTTTTAGCTCGCAAAATTTATTTGTACATATAAGTGACAACTTGCCAGTAATAAGGCAGCACTTGTTTCTTTACCGTATGATCATCTCCGGTGTGCTGCTGCCTCAATACTTCAAATTCTAAGCATTTACACCATTGTATGCTAACTTTTCCTTCAAAGTGAGACAAGCCACATGTGTATCGTAGATCAAGAAGCATGCCAGTTTTACGTACTTGCAAGGTAAACATCAGAAATGCACAGTTGATCAAAAATACTAGTTTAATGGTGCATCTACATAGCAGAGCACCTGTGGCACCTCGGGAACAAGATAATGCCACATATGTTACAAGAGATAATTAAAAAAGACAGGGGACGTTCCGTGAAAAAATAGAAACAAAAATAAAATGGCACGTGGCAGGGAGCGAAGGCGGCAAGGGGGGGGGGGGGAGCCCGTGGGACTTTGGCGGATGAACGTAAGGTGTGTGTTTAATATGTGGAAGAAAAAAAAAACAAAATTTTGGCCGACTGAAATGAGGGTGACTTAGTGAGTGCGCTCATGACGAGAGTAAACACGGTTATTATTATTTTTTTTTCAAATCTCTTTTGAAAGCCACAAAAAATCTGTATGTGGTGCAGCCTAACAGAAGGTTCGTGAAGGCAAATTATGAATTCGTCGTTGTACAAAGGCCTTTTTTTTTTCATGCGCACCATCCCCGCCGCGGTGGTCTAGTGGCTAAGGTACTCGGCTGCTGACCCGCAGGGCGCGGGTTCGAATCCCGGCTGCGGCGGCTGCATTTCCGATGGAGGCGGGAATGTTGTAGGCCCGTGTGCTCAGATTTAGGTGCACGTTAAAGAACGCCAGGTGGTCTAGATTTCCGGAGCCCTCCACTACGGCGTCTATCATAATCATATAGTGGTTTTGGGACGTTAAACCCCACATATCAATCAATCAATCATGCGCACCATAAATAGTGCTCAAAATTTAATTGCATATGTTGTTTTTATCCTCGCTGTATTCCGTGCTGTTTATGATGTAAAAAAAAAAAGTAGCACGCTGAAGTGGTGCTGCTTTTGGGTAACAGTTGAAAATTGCGGGGTGCATGAATGCGGAATACTGCCGCTTACACTCAAATCACTTCCTGTGGTCACCTCCCACTGTTTGCAGCATGTTTGTGTATACACAGCTGCATATTTCCGAGCTAGAAAAATTTGGTTTTAGGTGTTTCACGCCATTTTTCATGTAACTATTCCACAATTGCACACACTGATCAGCAGGCTTTCAATTGCGCTGAAGGACACAGGTGCCATAAAATTCATAGTCAATTCTTTCAAGAAACCGTATGTAAAGGGCTGAAGCTTCATGCGTACATACACACACACATACCATATTGTTTTTTGTACTTTATGAAAGCTGCGAAGGTTCATGTGCCTCCAAGCGTAACCTGTCTTATTTATTCTCCATCACCGCAAAAGTTTTGTGAGTTTCAAATAAAAGTACTTTGCGCATGGCCACTTTTGGGTAATTTTTTTGTGTAGGTGTTATTTGAGCAGCCTACAGTGTTTACTTTATAAGCCTGTATGTATATGTTGCATTATAAGGATGCAGAATGTGTGTAGCTGTACAATATAGATGAAGTGTAAAAATTAAGTGTGTCTATTGTAGTGTTCTTGCAACCAATCTTACCCCCGTATTCTAGAACGTCCTCCACTCAACGCTTCACCTTCACTTGAGATGGCTGATGGGAGCGCCGTCTCTAAGCAGAGAAAATTGCTGCATGTCAGCAATAATCTGCTGTGATTCTCGAGTAGCGCAGCGTCGCTTTCAAAAGAGCAGCGGCACAGTGCTCAACTCTGTCAAGTGAAGGGTGAAAGTCGAGTCGGGGAGCGTTTATGAATATGGGGGTTAGTTTTGTTGTCTTGTTAACCTGCCATTAACACTGGATTATGCTACTTGCTCTAGCTGTACAGTGCTCTCCAAGGCTCAAGGAGGCACCGCAGGGGAAGGCT